>CAJQUW010017060.1:0-145896 GCA_907163375.1 Prostheceraeus crozeri
GGTATTGATTTAAAACATATTGTTTATAATGATGACTATTCCTTATACTTGGGGGGGGGGTATTGATTCTAAAAATGGTCTTAATTGATGGTCTTTTTTATAATTTTCGATTTTGAAATTATTTTAATTTATATAAATTTAAACGTTACATTGTTGCATGTGTGTTAGTGTTTAACTACATAGAGGTTGGTGTTTCGCTATTTTTAACCAATAGTTATTTCATTACTCATCTAATATGTGAAAATTTCTTTTTCTCCAATTGTTAGAAATTCTTTTAAATCGTAAATTTAATGTGGTTTTTGTTAGATGTATATTTTTTGGAGTCTCTGATGTTTTCTTTTTTTATAGAGATTACAATATTTCTATTAAATTCAGTAAATGAGAAATTAAAAAACAAACAAATGGATATTTCCAATTTTGGTTACAAAACATTTGCATAATTCTAATTTTGATACATTGATATTCATGTAAATTTGGTCCACGCGGAGGACAAGGTTTCATTGGATGAGGAAAAAATGACGAAAATATTAAACAACATAAGAAATGATTGAAAACAGGAAATAAAAATTTGCATTTAAAAACAGGAAATAACATTGCATTTAAAACAGGGGAAAATAACATTGCATTTAAAACAGGAAATAACATTGCATTTAAAACAGGAAATAACATTGGCATATAAACAACATAATGGAAAAATGATTGAAAAACAGGAAATAAACATTGATTTAAAACAGGGAAATAACATCTGAATTTAAGATACAAAATTTTTTAAAAACATAAGATTTATGTCCACCGCAGAGGACAAGGTTTCATTGGGATGAAACACTCTATTGTATTTACATGTGCATGAGGGTGAATAACATTGCTTTTAAAACCGACAGATACAATATTTTCTATACAATGGGTTTTTCTGACCAGCGGATCGAGGACACAGGTTTCATTGGATGAAACACTCTATTGTATTTTCATGTGCAAGAGGAAATTAACCATTGCATTTTAAATACAGTATGGGTTGAATAATCAATTATTCCAAAAAACCCTATCTTGTGAAAGACACTGCTCCAAGATTGAAAGATTAGTTTTTAACAGTCGTATAGGAAGCGAGAATCTACAAGAGTTGATTAATTTATCTGCAGTTTTGCCAACTTCATTGCGAAAACTCAATTTTCAGTTCGTGAAAAGTTAATATTGTGATGTTTTAAGAGATATGTGAAATCTGCTTTATTATTTCTCACACAAGGATTAATATTATGATTTGCGTGGTTTTTTTTCAATAAAAATTTTACATGTGACACTCAAAAGATGGCTTTGTTTTTCGTATTTTCAAGTGTTGTTTCAAAGAATTCACTGTCGTTGATATGTCCCCCGCCGGCGGTTCTGTAAATATATTCCACTGATTCGATGAATGTATATGACGGTATATCAACAACACTTTCCTTCAACTGTTTTGTAAATGTTTTCGATTCTGAAGGGAAGTGCTGCTTCCTTCTTTGCTCTGGCTGCGATTTTATGTTGCTCTTTGTATGCTTTTCGAGCAAACGTATAGCGTCAGGATTGAAGAGTAGAGGCGTTTTCTTCACTTGCTGGTCTATATACGAAAAGTATTCAGAATGTTTCTCCGGTGGAATGAACAAATCCGCAATATTTTTGAAGAACTCTGGAAGTACGTTGCTATGTTGGCTTGTTGTTCAACGACTGCTTGACTCATGATTGACGGATAAATTAGTACAAATCACTATGTTCAAAATTATAAGAATAACGTAATTAAAGATAGCGGAACGATGAGAGCAAGCAGATGATAAGTGTTGATTGAAATAATAACACAAACAATCTGAGCACACGATACAATGACAGACGAGAGAGATAAATGAAAACAGTACAGCTGGCAGATATCTTAACGTCATAGGATGTGCTGACGCACTAACAAGAATTTAAAACAACTCGCCTAACGTACAATTAAAATGTCATTGTTTTCACAGAGTAGTAGCAGCTGTTTGTTCTTTCATTACATTGTTTCCTTTCAAATGTTTGAGTTGGAGGACAAAAGCTCCTTACACTGAAATGCATTTTATTCTTAAATGCGGGTAAGCAGATGTTCTCTACAATTGAATGACCAATTGTAAAAGTACCTAAACTTATTGTTAAGAATATGTCAATTCCTTCAAATATTTTTAGTCACATGATATATTTTAAAAACCTGAAAGATGGATTTAAAAGACGTTTTTAAAAATACTAATTTTCGGTGTCCTAGAACGGTCATGATTTAAGCAATGAAAATCGAACCGAAGGTTCTAGGGCTTCGCGCTTCGCCCGATTGTAATTCTCAAATTTGAGATTTTGAAAAATTTGAAAAACTGGGTATTTTTAAAAACGCCCA
This sequence comes from Prostheceraeus crozeri, assembly GCA_907163375.1. NCBI lineage: Eukaryota > Metazoa > Platyhelminthes > Polycladida > Euryleptidae > Prostheceraeus > Prostheceraeus crozeri. The sequence goes on from CAJQUW010017060.1 coordinate 2,378, forward strand.
AATCGGAGCGAAGCTCCTCTGGCTTTAGCCGATTTATGAATTTAGGTCTTCATAACCTGAAAAAGGGTTCAAATTCATGAATCGGCTTAAGCCAGAGGAGCTTCGCTCCGATTTATGTTGTTTTTAAAAATACCATTTTTTTGAAAAAATGGTACTTTTTGAATAGACTAAATTCATGAATTTAGGTCTTAAAAACCTGAAAAAGGGACTAAATTCATAAATTTATGTCGTTTTTAAAAGTACTAATTTTTTTGATTTTATGGTGTCCTGGAACGGTCTTTTGTCCATTACTTAAATCATCTAAAATAAGAATTGCGGAGCATACAGAAAGCATGTATTTCAAACTTATCAATCACTTAAAGCAACAAAAATCCTGATATGGAGTTTGTTACGTCCAGTTTATTGCCATTTTTCTTTAGATCAATTTCTGCTTTATCTCCAAAGCTGCCACCAACGGCACCAACAAGTAAATGTTTCACTGAAAGTACGGGAAATGGCGCGAAGTTATACAAGGAATAACATAGCACATCTCTTAACTACTAAAGAACTGTTTATCTGCCGGATCAGATGGCTTGTCCTTCATAAACAGGTTACATTGAAAAACCATGGAAAAATTGTGATATGTCGGTTATAAGCACGATTTTCTGAGTTATTGACAGCAAATTAAAGTCAAACAATAAAATGGTCGATATAATTTGTGTAGAAAGCATCTACAGATCATGTTCCTTCATATAAGCTGTCGTTTTTATTCTCAGTTTCTTTTCTTTGACTCGCATAACACTATTTGTAATGACTTTTACATTAAACCACAGATATTTCAGCAAATATTTGCGATTTCCTCTCAGGATACGATATCTGTATCCACCACTACTTCATGAATTTGTTTCGAGCGAACGGTCAGTCATATGAAGGAGATGATCTGTAGATGCTTTCATATTGCGTGTAAGTACTTTCATATTGGACAAATACCTCTATGGACTGCAGTTAGCAACTCAAGAAAATCGTGCTTATCACCCACATGTCCCACTTTTTCCAATGGAAATACGTGGGGCTAATCAATCCAAGGAATATGTTATGTAATCCGGCAGACGGGAAGTTTTGTTACAGTCAAGAAGAGGTGCACAATGGCATGTGAAAGTCTGTGCACAACTCGAGCTACCTCCGTGACTGTTGCATGTATGTGAGACTAGGAACTAAAGCCATATAGCAGAAAGGAACACAGTATTTTCAAAGATAAATTTGGTGTTTCCAACTGTCTGGAAACTATATGTACTCAAGCCAGGGCAGTTTGACACTTTAACTCAATTCAATATCTTTTCTGCAGTTTTTGTTGCTCACGTTGATTGAATTGATGATGCTTCATTCTTTATACAACACAGTGTTTGATTATTGCTGAATGATCCGCAATACTTATTTAATGTGATTATCATCAAATTTCACAATTAACGGACAATCAGCATGTTTGAATAATGCAATCATGAAAAGTATACCGTCAATGCATTGGTGGATAGAAACTTGGAAGTAAGACATACATATAATCGTTAATTATTCCATAAGGCAAATCAGTCGGTGTTAATGCATCAGATCAGCACGCCAAACAGCAAAACTTGCATTTGCAAACATCGACAAACCCAATAGTAATGTTACCTGAGTGTGAATGGTTCGGCGCCCTCGGTGTTGGCTCGTAAATACTTGGCACGTCCTCGGCGTCTGGTACGTCCAGCGATTCGTCAAAAGGTTGATTCTGATGCACCGTAGACTGTATATCAAATAAATAAAGCTAGCTCCTTTACCAAATTCACGATAACTTACATTGAAAAATGAAGAATACCAGATTCAAAAGCATTTTCACGTCATCAATAATACTACTATTCGCGAGATTTAGGATATATTTACATCGGTTGTTTGTTTGATTAATGAAAGGTTTTGTTTATTGCGGCGAACAGGACTGACTGGCTTAGTTTAGCAACATTTTTTAACTGATGAATACTGCAGGTTTAGATTTGTAAAATTTATTGGATCAGGCTGTACACTTTATAGTGATTGAAAGATAAGCCATCAGCTTTGATAATTGGTTCAAATGAACTTGAAAGAATTTCGATATGCATACCTGGACCATCATTATCAGACAGCACTTCTTGTTCAAAATCTCAAGAGGACGAGTATGTTTACTAAAGGTGTCCTTCAGCAGAGGAAGAAATGTTAAGATGCAGAGAATTGAAGACCGTAATATAAGTATGAAGAAGTAGAACAAACTTAAAGTACCTGGGTTGCATGACTGACCTTGTTCGGTTCACTTTAGACTTTCTTGTCACTCAAAGAACGGAGCTTTGCTAACTCTCTGACACAGTCATCGCTAGTGGCTAGCAAATCCTCAACTTAGTGTGGCGATATTCGGAATTGCTTGTCTGTCTCTGCTACTGACTACAGTCAGGTGAAGTCATAAATATTACTCAATTCAGAATTCATCGAATGGAAAATCCCTCTTGCCAGTCTACCACCCATCATCTAAATATACCCTCTGTCTGCGTATGAAGTGGCGTTAATGTTCTGGTTTGTCAAAATTCATTCATAATTGAATTTCTATTGCGTTCATTGAAAAGAATATCTGTAACAGGTTGCAGTTGTAAGCAACTTATCTTAAATTGTATTTCTGACATGAACAGATAATGCAGAAGTATTCACCTTTTGATTACAAAACAGGAAGAGAAAAGTCTATTATCAAGGGAGATCAGCTAGTGATTCCTGACATTGAGTAAAGTTGCAGATGTTCAGGTATGCTCTGCTTTTCCGGGTAGTGATGAAACCACACTCACATTGAGCGGTACAAAATTGTGTATTATCTGCTCAAAGTTTCATTACTAAGAAAAAAGAACTCATTGTATTGTTGGCTCCTCCATTTCACCCGACTGATTCTAATATAACTAAAATGAACAAACCAAATGGCATGGATACACGGGTTCAACTCAATCAAACCTCACCCGCTAATGAGATCAAGATGCATTTTCGACATCTATTCATGCACATAAGAAATATAAGCAAACTAAAAGCATAGGATTTGAATCACAAATACAAATCTAAAATTATGGGGAATTCAACAAAAGATCATTCATAGTACTTTCTCCGATTTGGTGTGCATCTCACGTTAAGAACTGAAAGGCTGATGTGGGAGAATATCATAATCAGGGATTTCTGGGAAAATGACATTATTTCAAGGTCAATTTCAAAATTCTTTGTCGCCTTGGATTCAAGTCTCAATAACAACTGTTTATCAATTACTTCTAATTCAAAGGAGTTATATCTTACAATAATTTCTCAAGTTCCTATTATTCTTAAGAACTTTCGATTACTGGTTTGCCTATTCTTAAGGGTCTGAAATTGTAGTCTTCTTCAGATTTCTGAATTATGAATTTCAAATTTGGGCAGACTTAAGATGTTTATCAATAGGAAAATGGCTTTCCAACCCACCCATCCCGCCCCCGAGTGTTGTAGCTTTTGCTTTCTTTTGTCGGCAATAGTTCACACGTTTTATGGCATCTGTAATTAAGTTGACAGCATATCGATGTATTTCTCGAAGGTATCATACACTTGATAATCTAATTTACTCACATTCAGCTTGAACTCGGCATTCATCCGTAATCTCTGTATTTCGTGTTTTATATCCCTGACCACTAATTCTTTCATCATTACTTGGTCAATCCAAACTGCAATTCAAACAATTTTAAATATATACTCTGATGCATGGACTGTCCACAACTGTAAATTGGACAAACTGGAAACCAACAAAGAACAGACTAACAGTCCATAGATGTCAATCATACCAAACAAGCCCCAATGTAAATTAGCTGTAGACTGATACTGTGTTGTAAATAGGCCATCCGTGCCAAAGAAAATCCTGAAAAGTTCGAAACTATTCTGCTTCTCATGGATGTCTCAAGCCATAAATCTAGAAAACATCTTAAAGCCATTTCATTTCTGTATTCAAACCTTTGTTGAGCCTCAACTAGTCTCTATATTTCACTTTTTAAGACTATATCTGAAGTTGTCACGTTGGTCCAATTCCTTATGTGCATGAGAGGATGTTATAAAAGCATCGAAAACAGTAGAAGTTGACGAGCACCTGACTTGTGATGTAGTAATTGTGTACATGCTATGTAGTCCTTTCCGAACCACCTCTCTAATCGAACCACTTTGCAAGGTATGCAGAATTACCGATTAACACAATGCATATATAATGTTTGATTGGATGTCACTATTGTTTAATCAGGACACGAATAACAACTTCATCACATCAAACAGAACTTGTTAGAGCTATTTGTAGAGTACCATTACACGCTTCTATTTCAAACTTAACTATTTCTACATAAGAGACACTAGAGGTAGAATGTGTCGAGAAATCTAAGCGCTGTTCTTGTACCATGAGCTTAAGCTGCGCGATGGCCTCACATAATAAAATCGAAAAGACATTTCTTATTAAAAATGAATAACTGAAACATGCTTTTCACCAATGTTTATGCAACAGTCAGCTTTACGAAATGACTAGTTTTATTTCATTTAAGATAGCGTGATACATGTACAATATACCCTTTCACTCTTAAATTATGAACGCTATACTTCATTTAAGTCACTCATCCCTGTACAATATCTTCTTTTCGTGGATACATTCTAATTAGGTAAGGAGGTGACAATTTCTATGAAAATCTTCATACATTTCTATAACACTGATTTAATGTGTACATTACATGAAAATTGTCTCAGCTATGCGGGTACAGCAGTACAAGCGTGACTGGAAGAATTGGTGCATTAGCTTCTCAGAATATTTTGATTACTTTTTCATGCGGATCACCTATGTGTGTCCCATAGGTAAGACACCAATACAGAGTAGCAATGCCGAGTTCAATGACACGCTCAGCAAATCAATATGTGAAGTTGAGACATTAAATCCAAATTGGTCATATCATTTACACAAGACAACAAGATTTCTCTTTATTAAGAAATACTTTATTTTTTCTGCACCATTAATTCTCATAAATGATAATACAAGACTAACATCATCTGCATAACTTATTTGAATTGATGATGAAAGTGCAGACTATGTCACTTATGCACACTGAAAAGATTGACGGTCATAAAAACGGAACCTTGGGTAACTCCTACCAGCATTTCTATTGTCTGAGATAGTCTTCTATCTATTTTGACAGCGAATTGCCTTTCGTCTAGGTCAGACGATAGACATTTCACAAGCGCCGTCAGCAAAATCAAACTGTTGGAATTTGTTTATTATCAATTTTTACATTTATACATAGGCCATACCTGCATATCTCGAAAAACAACGAATGGTAACCAACGCCAGTTTCACAGCGTAACAGCCGATCGTGTATGAAGATCTGTTAGCAAGTTGCAACTCTATTTTGAAATCGATGAGAAAGTTTTACGTTTTTAAAAGCTTAACTGTTTTGACAATCAGTATAATCATGATATAATGCTCGACATTTCATTGATCAGGCAAAGGTGAAGTAGGGTGATTATAAGCAATCAAACGAATGCACTGTCGTGTGATTCAATACCTGGTTATTGATGATTCAGTAGAATAAATATGATAAACAATTACATTTTAATTCTGAAGCAGTGTCATAGCAATATTATTATTACTAGTGGGCAACTAAATCAGTAGTGAGGGTTAATCATCAATAACTGTTCATCGTAAGAAGAAAATACTTTGCAAAGAATATTTGCCGGCTTCCTTGCATTTAAAAAACTGTATCCTATGACTGTACACACGCCCTACGAGTACATATAATTAAAACCTATATCTAATCAATTTTGACATTTAAAAATGCGCACAATTCAAACCAGTTCACCTTAACTTTAAGACTATAAAAAATAGAAAAATCATCGAAATTCAAATATTAGTACAATGCATCCGAAAACAAACCCGAGGTCGAATAAAGCACGAACATATTTATGTCTTATGATCATACGGAGTTCAAATTTCAATTTTGCAAGATATGTAGTCGTTTTTGGAATTCGTTTTCAGAATAGCATTATTTGATGGATAGGCCTATTAAAATTTCTATGCAAAAGAATGATACTGCATGGACGGAGAAATAGCTTGGAGAAGCTAACAAACTGATAACTTACTGATCGACCGATTATTTGTAGAATATAATGGACTTTTGGAGATTTTTGTTAATTTCTATGGGAAAAAGTGATTGATCGAAATACGAGACTTCATATTTTAGATAAACTTAATTCTACATGTAAGCCTACACTATATACAGAAATACTCATCTAAAATTCAAGTCACGTTTTACCATTAAGATGCTTGAAAACAACTGTTTTCTTCCAAGGATTTAGTTTTTCATAAAGACCATAGATGATAAGCTGGATTACATGATGATATACTAGATTTAGATTGCATACTGGCAAAAAAATATTTAGGACCTATTTTCGCATGTTAGGATGCAGAAATAGCATTCTTTTTCGCCGCGCCTGAGTAAAAGCGTTCATCAGTGCTTTTATATACATATCCAAAATTCTTAGAAATCGTGAGCCATATCTCGCAATTAGAGTGATTGACTGAGACATGCAACCATTCGTCTTTCCACTGATGAGTTGTTATTGTAGTTCTGTGATGAAGTACTCACTATACATCTAGGGTACCTGGGTTCGAATTCCAGCGCATAACATCGGCCTATACATTCATTTTCGTAAAGGACGGATGTAATTATCATTTACCAAGTAGTGTCACGCAATAAATAGCTATGAGTCTTGTCAAAAACTTAAGTTGCAATAACAAGAGATGGGGATGGGTTGTCACTTCATGCCATCTTTCGCTGAAAAATGGATCGACTGGTAGATTATTCTTCCGAGTGTCTATTACTTAAATGATGCTGTTTGGTCAGTACTCCTGACGCTGCCCTGACTGCTTTTACTTGATTTTTTATCTTTTTTGCCCTTAAAGAAGCATGAATACGCGAAGCGTAGGACCGGTATGTCATTTTTATTTCACTATCTTAGCCAATAATCCTTAAGAAGACAACTCCACTAACTTTTGATCACTTGCTGATTATAGTTGTGAATTTGATTGGTTTGTTGGTCTAACGCTGCAAATCAAATAAGGCTTATAGAGAAAATGAATAGCGCCTTCATTGCCGTGTATAATTCATCCTCAGAGTAGTCCTACGGATAGGAACAAATTACGCATTCATCGACCAATTAATGTAGCTCCAAGATTCAATCTGAATTCAATTCATTGGTTTACAAATTATCCAAAAAGCATGAATGCTCATTCTTTTCGCAATTTGTTGCATAAACAAAACACACATTGTACAATATACATAAATTAATGAATGTTTCTTCGCACTAAACTTTCACAATTTCATTCCACTGACTACGACTAAAAGCTCAAGAACTTTCTTGTAAATGCACTCATTTGATATTGTCCAGACGCTCCATGTATTTTGACTAGTGTCGTATTTTCCTGGGGCTTAACAAAACAATAAACCGAGTTCTTAAATACAATGCAAATAATATATTAATCCAGAAGTGAACATTGCATTTGATGCCGCTTAATAATAAAATGACGCAAGTAGCAAATTAAATCGCAAGATTAAGTACATTTCAGAATTCATTATTTTTGGTAATTTATGTCTCTCAGAGCTTTATTAGCTCAAAGCTCTGGGCACTCCAGTTACCTGAAACATCGAAACGTGTGGTCCTTTCCCATTGATGTGACTACTGGACCTCAAGGGTATTCAGAACTTGATAATAATGGGAATTCCTAGGATGAAACCCTAGCATAGCACCAATGCGCCAGCAGTCAATGATCTTTTGTGGAGCAGGCACAGAATTATGCAGATTACCAGTAGTGCAAACTAACTCGGGACAATGGCATATGGAGAAACTTACCAAGAGGTAAAACAACAATTCAAATGCAGTTAGAATATGAAAGACAGACTTTACCCGCGTGTCGTTTGCTACGAATTCCTTCAAAATGCTCCAATCGCTGCGATTGCCTCAAATTTGAATAATTCAGGTTATTGAGCACAAGCTTTGTCGATTATTTTAGTCCATCAAATCATTGCAAAAGTTATCAGGCGCATGAAAATGCATGAAAGAATTTGGCGATGACTGCATTCGATGCGCATGAGAATTAATGTGAGTCAATCGTGTGTAACCGATGCTACTGTGTGGACTGTGTGTGAATTAAAGGATTGCTTTTGGCTCTATTGTCACCGTTGAAACGACCATGTTCGATAGAGTGCGCCATCAAGAATCAAGGACAGGACATGCTGGCTGTCTTATTGCGTGGGTACGAGTAGAAACCGGTTCATGGTACGTACAATTACAATACCAACATACTAAGCAGTGTGTGTGTGTGCATGTTCACTGCTCATGATACGGTCACATTTCAACTTGATAATGAAGTGCTGGGATATCCTTGGACCTATAGACCAATAAAGATCATTTGCTGTCGTTTACTTTAAATAGGTTTGCGATTCTACTAGGACGCTCGCTATAAACAATGATACTGGTCCTTGCTTTCCATGATTGCATCGAGTGATAAAGAATGGATTCCCTTCTCACAAGCAATATCTAGATCCCTACGTTCATCCAAATTACATGTAAGTAGTTAGATCAAAGAGTAGCATGACAAGCAAACGGCTTGAAAAAGAGAGTTACCTGAGCGCTCTTTCGTGGTTGTTGCCAGTCGTCGATTCAGATAAAATTAACCACGATTTAAATTATCGTGAATATATGATTTCATTGCATCGGTGTTTGATGATGTAATGAGCACAATTTTCCTAATTATACAGCTGTATAGTTCCGATGCATGAGTGATGTCGACATTTCGACATCCACGTGCGTGCAATTGCCGATGTCCTAGTCAACTATGAGATGTATTCATAGTTTAAAATGCTTTTGAATTCTATGCTATGTCTAGTCACCATGGCCGTGTGAATTTCAAATTCTGTCACAATTAAATGGATGCATGCCTAGCATGAGTGCATGCCTTCTGATACATGATTTTTGCAGATGAAGGATTAGCTTCAAAAGTGACAGGAAAACTGATTCAGCAAGAATACAAGAATGCACAGTGAAGCTATTATACAATTCACAGTGAACATGCTGCCATTGAATCATGCCTTTTCATCGTGCACTTTAAATCGCATGACGTTCACAAATGAGCAGCTTAAAGGGCTTACTGTACTATGTGAAGCTCAAATGGACAATTGAATCTGCAAATGAAATTTTTAGCTTTGAGCCATCTAACAGTGTGAGAGTGCAAAGTGCTGGACTTATAAATAGTTTTGACTAATTCTTTTAGCCAATAAAACCTAAACAAGACACCTCCTCACCTCACTGAGCGATTGACAAAAGTAAAATTCACAATATCAATTTGCCAAATAAATTCAAGGCGAAATGAAAACGGGATATGAAGGAAAATAGAGGACATCGATTTCGAAATATTGCCTATCAAAAATAGACAACTTCACGAGTTTCATTAGAAATTCTGGAAATTTCGCAATAATCCCAATTTTATGCCAATGATGAAAGATGGGTTTTTTTGGCTAGGAATTCGCATCTGCAAAAAGCTCAGGAGCCATCTAACATCGACAAATTGCGACAAATTTGGAAAAATTGCATCAAGCTACTTCCTTTCCACATCAGATCACGGTGAAGCTGAAGGAAGAGAGAGAGACTGCACAGGTCAGAAGGTAGACATTACTGTGCATCTGAAAGTGAAATTTGTTGTTACCAGTACGAAGTGTAACAGTATGCTATCAAATAACAATGTCCGAAAACTTTGTTGCCTCTTGTTTAATAAATGCTGTCTCCCCTCTTGTCATCATAAATGCTGTGTGCACTATTGAAGAGGATGAATTTAGTTAATTTTCAAATCCGTTGAAAGCACACCGGTAGTCATATCAGCAACAGCATTTTCCACTTTTGAATTTAACACCTGAAAATCACTCAATTATATGTCTATAAAAGCCTCAATGTAGATAGGAAAACACAACTTAGTGACATAATTCTTTCGTTTAATGCAAAATAGAACGTAAATTATACTTTTACACAATCATGGTCGACTGCCTACAAATTTGGTACTCCATATTAGCTATTTTCAAATTATGCCTGTACATTACAGTTCAGAACAATCTTATTCATTTGATTACAAGTAAGTTGTCATCTCTCGAAGTCATAAAAAAGATACAATGTTCCAGGTGACTAAATGTTGAATTATTTTTCTATTTAACCTTGAAATGGAATTCTGAATTTCCTTCATTTAATGTAGTGACTTTAAAAGTGCTAAACCACTAATCACACACAACAGAATTTTGTGTATAGCTTAGATACTTTAGTTGAAGAGCAATCTTTCATAGTCATAAGCTGCAAAAAGAGAGATTTCAACGAGATAAGAGAAGAACTTACGGATTTAAACCTATCACCATCTGCCGCCATAACATACACAAACAAACACGTGTTACTATAGAAATGTCATTCGTCCTAGAGTTCAATTTTATCTAGGGTAGCTAAACATATTTTCAATTTATTTTAATTTATCTTCGCCATAATTTGTAATAGAGCCACGCTCAATGTCAGTTGCATTTTAGAAGTGTGTGGCCAAGTGGATATCCAATCGAATCGAAATCATTATATATACAAACTTTCTAGAAAGTTATTAGCAAATCTATTGTCATCAGCGCCCGATGCGTGGTAAAAGTACGATAGGAAGTATTGCAGTTGTTGATGGCATCTAAAAGTTGCTCTGCTAGACACTTCGCTCTATTGATTGGCATATTCGAAAAGAAATAGGATTTCATATAAAATCAAGTCGGATTTTTGTAGTAATTCCAAGCCTGCACACAGTCCAATTACACCTTCAGGGGCTGTTTCTTGAAGATTGTTTTTTTTTCTATGCTTTCGATTTATCTGCTTCTTCATGTTTGCTTTTTATCTGTTCTTCAATTGTTTCCTGCAGGTTTCCTGTTCTTCAGACGTGGTTTCGAAAGCTAGCAATCTTATATCCGCTTAGATCACTTAAATGTTTTGTTTTAATTAGTAAGTTAAATATAGAAACCATGTGGGTATGCTAAAAATATATGTTCGAGAGATTTATATCTATTGTCAAGTGGTAAAATTTAGTTAGCCCCTAGTAGCGCCGAAGGAAGTGAGTCTATCATCAACTGCCGCTTTCTAGCAATTTGGGATGTGAATGTGCCTCCTTCAGTAATCTAGCTGTACTCATCTATTTCCCAGTCTGAAAGATGTCTTAATTGTACACTTATACAATAGCCTTCATTGCTTGCGCTTTGCGTCAGCTTGGAAATGTTTACATTTGTAGGCCTAAATGTACTTATATATTTTTTTAGATGGAAACTGCATTCAGAGGCATTTTTTGTAACTCGTTCATAGATGCAAGGTTTACAAAGTTTCACCTTTTTCTACCACCGAAACATCCATCCCACGACGGACCAACTGCGAACATATCCTTTGAATCAGATCCATTGAGACCATGCTAGTTTGGAGCCACGTTCTAGAAACTCGGATTATACTCTTTGCAAAAAATAAACAAATGCGGTGTAAAGATTCTTGATGAATTCGTCGTCGAGCAGCTCATAGTACATCCACATGTGCACTCCCTTCTTCGAATGCTGGAGTGCGCGCCTTGAAATTTGCGATCATTTCGACGAAGCAACAACGGGTGTCTCCACAAAGCCTATTTTTCGGCTTGCTTCGAATTTTGGAAACAATAGGTGAACGTCAGTAATATTTTCTCGAATGTCCTCCATCATAGGTAGAATTTAAAAGAGCTATTCGTCAGCTGACCGTTGCTGCAGACGGATGCCTTGAAGCATTCTCGCTGATTCATGTCTTACATGCATCATAGACGTCTCTGTTACTAGAATTAATGCAGGTCTTCGGAACAGACGCTGAAGACAGATTTATGTGAATTTTGTAATTGATCCAACGGGAATGTCTAGCAGAAGGACGAGGTTGAACGAAAACCATGAATAATATCATTGAAAATGTAAAAGTTTGTCATTTCTGCTGAACAGCATGATGTTAGGTTGACTTTAAAAAGCCGATGCTGTTTATGTCAAATTTGTATTTCCAAATTCTAGTCTGTACACAGACCGTTTCAGGGGAGTCGGAAGTGACCACAATTCCAAGTGACAAATAACAGTGTATCTCATCCCTTATGTCAAGGATTTTTTACAACTGCACAAAATGATTACAGCTGCACACTAAAAAAGGCTTGATGTATGTTGATCATATTATGTGAAAGCGGAAGGAGAAACAGATTTGGAAGAGTAGAAATAGAAGTTGTTAAGGTAGATACTCATATAAATGACGCATTAAAGAAGCACCGATTATAGGAACAAGAATTGTTTGTATTGTTCTCTATCTTCTCAGGAGTTAATTTTTGGTTGGAATTTTCTTATCATCAAGGCTTCTCTCGGTCTGATGTTGTTTTGAACTTGTTCGTGCATGTTGTAATTGTGGTTTCGATCTCGTTCACATTGTGTTGATTTACATGTTTATATACTAAAGAAGTAGTGTGAATCGTGTTCTTTTACCCGTAGCCTACATGTAAGGGCCGCATTGCACTCCCTATACAGTGTTCCCTGCAGATTGGGCAAGTTAATTTGTGAATTACATTTTTTCAGATAGATACTGTTGTTGTTTCCTTTTTAAAGCATTTGTATCGGTTTTGATTTTTCAGCTAATCCGACACTTCAATCTTCTTTTGATGTTTTGGTTCACCTTATTATAAATTAATGGAATTTTTAAATAAAACGGTTGTCTTCTATCTTAACTGGTGTGTCACATACATCGTCCTTTACCTCTCTTTGATAATGAAATGAATTCATCAGGATTGTCGTTCAGTTTGAGCATGTTATAAAGATTACGAAAGTGATGTTGAGAATAGCTTGAGCAGCGTTCATTTATGCGTTTACTCTTGTTTCTATAACTATGGTCAATTTCTGTCGAGGATGAAATACTTGAGTTATTAGAAGATGGAAAGATTCTTTTTGGCTGTTTTTTATAAAAGTTGAATGTTACAGAATATTCATTCGTAGAGGCAGTAAACTGAGTTCTTCGTTCCATGGAAGTTCAATCTCAAGTAGGATGCTCAGGTGTTGAGGATTCAATGCAACTCAAGGAATCTTCCTTATCTGTCGCAAGAAATTATCTAGAAAACGGAAAAAGAAAACGCAGCATGGTAACTTGTCTTCAAAGGAAAGAGAAACTCCAAAATGAAAAATAGTAATCTCACATGCTGTACTGGTGAAAAAAACCGGCCGCCGACCGGCGACTGTTACGGAGGATAAATAATAAAATTAGATAGCCTACTTGGAAAAATAATCATTAGAAGGCCGATTTTTTAAAAAACAATCTGTCAAACAATTTATGCTATTTCTTGTATTTCAACAATCTCAAGAGCAATAGGCCCCACTATACCGCAATGGATGCGAAACTTGTCTAGTACTGAAATGTAATGGTATTCACTTTTTTGGGGCCTCAATCCGTTTGCTATCTTTATTGCCTCTCCGTAGTTTTTTCGTTTTTCCGTGTCGTCGTCTTCAAAGGTTGAGGTCTCCATGGAATCAATACTATACCTTTTCCCAGTTAGCAAATTGTTATCCTAAGTATGAGATATTTAGAGAATGACGCTAGGCGCCCGACGGACATTTGCTGATGACTAATTTTACTTGATTTGTGATGTTAGATGAAATTGACACGCTTCACATTGAAATTCGTGCTCAGTAGCAGCTCCCTAGTCTAAAGAAAGGCTGTCGGTTATTCACAGGGCACTTTTAGTAGCTGTTGACCTATTCACTGTAATAGAACTAAGTAGTAAAGAAAAAATTGGCCGATTTTTGGGCCTTCAAGCACTAACCTACAGAAAAGGTTAATTTAGAAACCGGCCACGGTTGAATAAAGTATGGAAAATGGTTGCTACAAGAAATAACATCCCCAAGTACATTATGAAAAGCTACATTACTCACAACACATTGCCATACTACTATCACCTAATTAAAGCCCATGCGGAATCTGAGACTGACAATTGAAAAAATAAGGCCAATCGTTTCAAATTGCAACGGACCCTCAAATAAATATCCGTTGCGATGTTGTTAATAGTTACGATGTTGTTTCAATGTTCCCATCAACGCCTATACCTCATGGAGACGCCATCAATCAAGTTCACCAAGCACTATTGGACCACAGCACTGATCAAATTGGCGGCTTACAGACATTACGTATATCAGACATTACGCCATCACTCACAATCGTAATGGATGACACCTACTTCACCTTCCATTAGATCATCCAAATCTTTAGACAAATACACAGGGGCATCCAATGGGCTCATCACTATCAAGAATTCTAGCCATCTTTTTCATGAGTAATATTGAAAAACAAGCACTACAACAAATTCAGACAATGCAAATATTCAAACGGTATGTAGATGACTGCTTTGTAATTACAGATAAGAAATAATCTGCCCTTCAGTTTCATTCAATCCTCAACTCACAACACGAAAATATCGGATTTGAGATTGAACTTCCAGGGAACGAAGAACTCAGTTTACTGGATTTTACTGTTTCTAAGCATGAAGATTCTGTAACATTTGACTTGTAAAAAAATCATCCAAAAAGAATCTATATAGAATCCAAAAAGAAGCAAATATAGCTCAAATATTTCATTGACTAGATTGGCCATAATAAGAAACGAGAGAAAATGTATCAGACAAGTTCCATTTGTTGCGAAGGTACTTTTCGCGAACTTCTGGAATTCACTGAATTAGAAATATATGTTGTCATCACTTGTATCCTTTGCTGGCACATACAATAATAAATGACTGAAGATAGTTTGTGATTTTGGACAATTCTAGCTATACTTCGCTCTTATTTAGGTACATGTATATACTTGCTGCGTATATTTATAAGTATATATATACTTACATATATATACTTTGGACAATTCTAGCTATACTTCGCTCTTATTTAGGTACATGTATATACTTGCTGCGAACGTACGCTATTCGAGGAAGTATGCCTTGACTATTCATGATGATTCTTGATAATGGCTATGGTGTAAATAGTCGAAATATATTGACCATCTTTTTGTACGACTTTGATAAATTTACAATAAATAACTCGACTCTCTTCCAAACCTATTTTCAATCGTACGCAATTCGGACAAGGATACAATCCAGAATTTGAATTTTGTATTTTCTGTCAAGCTAAGTGCGAAGTCTCTTGTTATCCCAAAACAACAACTTACACATGAACCCTAAAATAACAAACACCGTAAATTCTTCATACCTCTGTCTTCATTCTTCATTCAATAGTACTTACATATTGATTTTATGGCTTTATTACGAACTTACGAATTTGTCCCTGTAGTTTTATTACAATATTACATATTCTGCGACTGCGACACACATCAAGGTTTCGTATTTTTCTGCGACAATATGATATGATGAACATACTCGTAGATTGTCATTTGAAAATTGTGGGGCCTACTAACTCCCTTCTGCACTGACTCGGTCTGTAAACAGGCTAAAATTAGGGAATGCAGTTCTAGCAGCAACAGGATCGGCTATTTTTACATTGAATAATGAAGTTTGTGAAAATGGCGCTCAGAAATTTATGAATGTCTGCCTGTGTTGGTATCTTTGTGGCAGCTTTCAGCAACCTAAAAATGCCTCTTCCCTTTGATTCATCGACGATAAAAAACACAACCATTTATCATCCCGATAACCTTCGCGATCCCTCAATATCCCGCTTGTCTCAACAATTCAGGAGCTATACTGAAGGTAGGATGAACACTGCATTCTTACGTTCGACTGACCTTTCAAAAATTTGATAAAAAGAAAATATTGGGAAAAAGTATCAAAAATCACGGACGATTTCGGAAATCCAAAGTACAGATGCCTATAAAACCTAGCTAGTTGCACATTGACACTTAATCACGATAATGAGGCCTCTGAATCAGGTTGAATCAAACATGATGCAAAATCAAAGCCGAAGCGAAATTAGAATTTAGAACTCCAAGAAATTTTGTGATCTTATAAGCTTCCTCGAGCGAAGTTGCTTAAAGTTGACACGCTTAGTTTGTATCGAAAAGAAAAAGACCACTCGAACACTTCAATATCTAGAGCAAGGAAAAGTGTCAGTCCACAGACAGTTTTCTGCTGACGTATAACTGATCATCACCCAACGTTTATCAACATAATGTGTAATTCGTTAAATGGTGATCTACATGTAATCTTAAAATTGACTTGTTTTACCCTGCTACATGTGCCATCTGTATGTACTCGGTGCATTACCAATAATATTGAGCTGTTGCGGTCAACGGTAAAGACGATTTAAAGACATGATTTTGCATGAATTTCATATTCAAATACATTCCACTTCTTTAAATTCTTGTAATTGTGGTCTTCTCTGGTATACAATTTAAGATGTTTTAGGTCTTAACGAGTCCATACCATCTCAATCTTTCACACTCCAAGCAGTGATGTTTTCTTCCAATTCCAAGTTAATTCGGCGATTACTTCGAAGACACGCCATCGTGCCGCCGGTGCAATCGAGCATATTTCTTCAAACTTCTGTATCAAACAAAATAGGCCTACTTATTATTTTGTTATTTCAAATATTTTACTGACATGTTGGACTTGGCTCTGTATTTTGTGTTTCTTCAAATGCTGTCATATTTACTTCTTTAAAACGTCGCATGATGCTTGAAAGTATGAAAGTTTTGAGTTTATGAAGTCATGATCCCCATTCTCCAAATTATCAAGTATAAGCTGATGCATGTATGTTTATTTTTGTTTCAGATACTCCAAAATCATGCGCGGTGACACAGCTACAAAACGAGTGAAATTGGTTGTGGTTGGCGATGGCATGGTGGGAAAAACATGTTTGCTTATCGCATTCTCTAAAGGTCAATTCATCGATGGCTATATACCCACCGTTTTTGAAACATATGTTGCTGATATTGAAGTTGATGGAAAACCTGTTGAATTAGCGTTATGGGATACCGCCGGACAAGAGGATTACGATCGTCTGAGGCCATTGTCATATCCTGACACTGATGTTGTACTAATGCTCTATTCAGCTGACAAGTAAGTTACCGTAGATTGATTGACTGAGAAACAGCTTTGAAGTATTGAGCTTTTGATTGCTTACCGGTGCGGTATATTTCTTAAATGTTCAAGTTTATTGTATTTTGTCTATTTGTGACTATTGCTGATCTGTAAAACACTTTTTTGTACTTAGTGTTTGAATTTCAACGTGAATTAAGGTTGTCTATTTCAAGATTATGGATGATGTCATATGTAGTGTTGATGTTTGATAGACCAACACATTTCCAGCCACTATCATAATTTAAATTGATGCGACAATCAGCTCGACTCAGCCTTCTTGGACGTACATTTAAGATACGTGTTGAAAATGCTAGCTCGAAAATTCCGAAGTCAAGTCACACTATCTGCATATTATAAGAAGTTTTACGCTTTTGTCGCATGTTTTAGATTAATGATGACAAAAAGTGGCATATCTCCTTTATATTCAGCTTCAACGTTCACACCTTCTGCGTTGACATTCACATCACAAACGATGCGTTCGCAATCAAGTCTGAAGTTCAGCTGAAATGATTGAACATCGTCACAAAAGCTATTGTTTCTGCTCTATACAAGTAACAAATTCAGCCTGATTTGATAGTTGAATGAATCGCAGTCATTGAATTTCCACTCATCGCTGATGTTGGTCAATGTACGTTCTCACTAAGTTGTACATGTAGATGAGACAGATAAATGTTGTTCTGTTTCCGGTTCATTTGTTACATCGTTTACTTAGAATGTTTACCTATCAATGCTTCAATTATTTCCATCATCATAAACATAATCCACATGTAAACCACATCTTAAGTTTAATTTCATGCCTTCATATGCTGTCGGAAAACGGAAACTACTCGTCGTATAGTTCCATGGTGTATATTCAAAACGCGAGTAGGAAATATTTTCGTCTGCATGTATAAAAGGACGCTGATGAAAGTCTCATTGACCGTCAATTTCAGACATTATAAATGGAACACTCCTTATGGCAGCATAATCCGAGTTAAATGGAGCACTGAATGACTAAGAATTGAAATGTCTCGGATGTCATTTAGAATGTTATTGAAACCATGACTCTGTCAACCAAATCTCAGTAATTTCTTTAACGCTCTGACAGTAGACATCAACAGCATAATGAGCAGTAATGCATATGAGACCCCTGTTTTTCTGGAGATTATCTGCTCCCACATTTCACGCACTATTCCATAATTGAATGACTCATTTTAAGTGATAAACTGACCGATTCTTGATTGATTTTATATTCAAATACGAATACTATGATGATTTGGATGAAATATAATAATTTGTCACAAAACGTACAGCCATTTTGATATCATGCCTAAATCCTTCACATCGTTAGTTTTCAACTTTATAACTTGAAAATGAAATATGCACATCGGTTCTTTTTTGCAGCCCCGTCAGCCTGGAGAACGTGGTCTCAAAGTGGTATCCTGAGCTGCGCCATTTTTGTCCGAATGTACCAATTGTTTTGGCTGCTACCAAGAAAGATTTGAGACTCTCTGCAAGTGGGCAGAGTACACCTGTCGATGGCATTACTGATGTGAAATTGGATCCAGATTTAGTCTCCCATGCAGCTGGACAAGCAATGGCAGCCCAGATTAGTAAGTCGATGTCTGTTTATGTCATGCCACCTAAAAATAAAAGGATTTTAAGAACTTTCACTTAGCTAAGAAAAATAGTATACGAAGAAAGTGATCATTCTATTTAGAAAAATATCTCTTATATTTAGTTCAGCTTCGAATACTCGAAGAACCGCGAGTAAAATTTGTGAGAGCTCTGAATTGAATGTATCAAATCAGGCACTAGAGTTCTCAACGCAAATACTCAATTACATGAAATGCTAGCAACTTAAGAACTGCATTAGCGACTGTGGTAAACAAATTTTTCTTAATGTAACACAGCAATTAGCATTGAATTGAATATTGCTTCTAGTCGGATATCTTTGAATGCATTTGAAATGAACAGTTAATTTGTGAAGATTTCTTTGGCTTGCTATTTTAAATACTGTAGTGATATAATATTAATTATTGCGTGATCAACAAGTGACTCATCATTGACCAGATCGTCGACCTCACAAAAAGCAGTTCGACTCTACGTGTATTTAATCATTTTTTTCTTGTTGTATATCGCTTGTAAGTATTATCTTCCCATGTATGAAATTTATTGAAGTCTTCGTTTAGCAAATTTATTGCATGCAGTGGTAATGTCTCTATAATTGTTGCACGCAAGTTCGACTATTAGAGTTCTTGTTTGATACGTACATTATCCGTATTTTATTCGATGAAATTAATTTTATGTTGATGTGAGCATTAATTTTCTATCTTTCTGCTGCATTTATTTGCTAGAATTATTTTTCAGGGACTACAATTTTCAGTAAATTCCGTAATTTCCGCAAATCAGCCAAAATTTTGTAGGGTCTGGTAATTCGTCCAAAAATTCAATATAGATGAAGTCGGTGGGTTATCAAGATCTAAATGGTATGGAAATAGAGATTTGTTCATTTGCTACAAGTTATTCCTTACTACTTTCAGCTTATCAAACATCCCATTCACATGAAGCTTTGTTATTTACTGTTTGATAATGGACACTGAAGTGTGACATTAAAGAAAATTTAACTTGTCACATATTTTTCCTCTACCAAGAAGATGGAGATTGTGCATTTCGGTCATATGGATAGGTGGTCTAAGTAGAAGGCATTGAGTATGGCAATGCTAATGACTATGTTCCGAATGTAGGTTGTAGCTTAGGATCTTACTTCTGCTACATTATGATGTAGTAGGTGCGGTATTAATGATGAAATATTTATGAATGAGACTTGTCAGATTTCGAGGTCAACGGGCATTGCTACGGGTCAAGTGTTCAGGTTCAGCATACCAATGACTCCAATACAAGCCATGAAGCACAATGGTGACTACAATGCGCGCTTTTTTCTTTTTGGTTCTTGTAAATCTGCTTCGGGCGAATTGTAGTCCCTGGATTAGTTAGATAAATTGCTGTGAAACTAAGGTAACAAAATGAGATGCGGCAATTTAGTATTTCTGCAATAATATCATAATATACTTTTTGCATCATCGGTGGGCGGCAGTGGTGCTGAAAAACTGATCCATCCATTGTACATAGCAGAGTTGCAAACTCGACCTCGATGGTCTGATTTCGACCTCGAACTCGATTAAGCAGATTTTAGTCGAGGTCGGACTGAATAGTAGTAAGATATTACAGAAAGTTTTCACCAGTCATAATTTTTTGTTCTTTTTTTCATTCTGATTTGCTCCTTTACGCCTACTTATCGAACCCCTTGGACATCAGAATCTTGAATAAACAATCTGAATGATTGCAGCAAATACTATGGAAGCATAGAAACATGATTATAGTCTCTCCACCAAGACGATCTTCTGCATGGAACGAGACTGAATATGAGGCTTTCACAGTATGTTGTGCACCACCCTATGACTACTATGAAAATGCACGCTTTCCGAGTTTTGTCGAGCTCTTTTGATCTGCAGGCAATATCAACGAAAATGACACGTTAATGGAAGGAAATTTGAAGTTTTCAGCAGTTTGTTGAGTTTACTCCTACTATTCAAGATCTATGAACTCCAGCTACATAATTTTAGGCAAGATATATCTTCAGGTCATGAAGTCACGTAATCATATATCTTAACCTACAAAACTAAACATATTTGGATTCTGGAAGCATCCTACCAAAGTAAACATAAAATTTTTATCAAATTTTAGCTCAAGCATCTAACCACATTCTTGCAAATGTCGCACAAAAATTTCTAGCACTTGATAGAACGTGATAGAGGAAGATAGGAAGACACATCATGCCTAAAATTATGTAGCTAGAGTTTATAGATCTCTAAAAGTCGGAGTAAATACACCAAACTGCCATATTGGTCGAAAACCTTAAATTTCCTTCAATGAACATGTCTTTGACATTGTCTGTAGATCAAGGGAACTCGATAGGTGCGCATTTTCGTAGTAGTCACAACATGCTGTGAAAGCCTCATATTCGGTCTCGCTTCCTGCAGAAGATCGTCCTGGTATCGAGACTATAAGTATATTTCTATGTTTCCATAGTATTTGTTGCAGTCACTCAAAATAGTATAGAGTATAGAGTAAGCATATAAATTTGTATTCAGGATTCTTGTGTCCAAAGCAAGCACCTGTTGAGATTGGACGTGAGGCCTAATGCCACTAGATAATTTCAATGAATTTTGTGACTATTTTATGTCATGTATTGAATAATGCTTTGATCGCATTTGTTAACAACTATCATTTTTCATCTGCAATTGTTAGCATAAAGTACATTTTGTTTTCAAACAAAAGCATAGAGCATATTGTGATGTTGCAATTAAATCATTAAAACTAAATAGACTATATTCAGATTTTCAGTGTTTTGAGTGTTGACACAATGTGATTAATGACATGAAAAGCTCAAATATTTTTTCTTTTCAAGCAAAGTCAACCAATATTATACAGTATAACTTACTTCGGGGCCGACCTCAATTCGACCTTGACCTCGATTAAAATAGCCGACGCCGACCACGCGATCATGGGTACATAGTGTTCGTTGATTACATATTACTAATGCAAAGTCGACGGAGTTATTAACATGTTTTATAGAAATCTTCCCAACAGTTGATGAAAGATACCTTGGCTCGCGATCATGTTAATATTTTCCTGGCTCACATCAATCTCTCGAACAGATTGGTCAATACCTGTCAATATGCTTTGTAATGGTCATTTATACTGATTTATGAATGTTGCATGATTTTGAATTACATGGAGTGAAGCTGGTCTCTGGCGAAATTCATACATGAATAAAAAATGATATGCTATTTGAGAGGAATTTCAAAATGACTTACATGAGTAGAGAAATCTCTTGAAAATTGATCTCCAACAACCATTTTTTTCCAGTTTTAGGCAGTTAATTAGATTTTAGCAACAGTTATTATAAAAATTTGAAAGCTTATAATTTGCTTGCCATCCTGAAAGAAGTTGAAAACATTTCTTTATCATGTTGCAGATGCGCGTGCGTTCATAGAGACATCAGCCAAGACCATGGAGAATGTTCAGGAAGCGTTTGAGATTGCCGTTCGTATTGCATTGAAGAAACACCGAGGCCGGAGGGTTAAAAAGCGTCTCTGTCCAATCATCTGATCTAAAATACTGTTCTTCCATGTGACAGATCTTGACCAGACCACTGAACTGAAATCTCAGCGAAATCTGAGTCTCAGAAGAATCTGAGGGCTTTGGTGCTGAAACCGTTTCCAGAATTGATATCAATGGCGCATTGGCTGTCCACGTGTCTTCACGGATTGACATTTGTGATATTCGTCAGTGAAGTGATATTTTTTCTTATTTCATTTGCTTGTATAACTTACTATTTTTATACCCAAGACATGTTGATAATCAAATCTGGTTGTTTTGTTCTCATTGATTATTCTGCAGTTGAGACTGTTCTGATAAGTAACTAGCCATGCAATAACTAAGACAGAGTATATGTAGGCAGTGTCAACTCAAAATAAGTGTCTGCATATTTTGAAAATATTCAGCTTTTGCAGAGATTACGGTACGTTCTTGTAGTCCGAAACATAATTTGAGCAGTTTTTAAAAAATCGGTGAATTACACAGAATTGTAGAGTATGACAGCCCTAGTCAGAGAGAAAGTATATTAACTATAGGCTACTATAGCATCTATTGAATCCCTAGTGTGTAAACAGTTTCGATTTCATTAAATGAACCTGAGTTGAGAACCAGAACCAAATGCGAGATAGGCCAATGCAAATTTTAGCACCTGGAGAAGTGTAGGTGCACGAATTTGAGTGGTCGATGGCAACCATTGACATCGAACATTGATGTCTTTGTGCTCGATGTCTATGATGACAACCCTAGAGAAGTAATATGTTTTGTTGAATAAGCAATTCGATGGGCTACCATTACTTTAAAGCTCAGCCATGTTATAATAAGATAATTTTCTTGAGCGAGATCATGTCACAAACTACCTGCTACCGAAAGAGCAACACATCATAATCAAAGACAATGATCATAATTAGCTTTAAATGATGTAAATGGCTTCACACATAGGTTCCACATTACTATTCAGATTCAAGAAATGACGTATTGTGAATTAAAAAATCATGCTAAGTGATCAGTCGTGAAAATTAAATTGAAAACATGACAAATCAGCAAAGAAGCTTTCAAAATAGCTCTCAATAATATTGTTGAATTTGTCTGGCAAAAGCGTATAAATTCTATGCCCTTGATATAGCAAGATGCAATTGTAGACAATTTTTACAATAATTGCCAGGAAAAATTGATTGATTAGCACGCTGAGTGTCAAGTTTAAAGCTGTGTCGATAAGTGTAAGTGCAGACGATGAAAGTCGATTGTAATTTAATGTTGAAATTTGTTTATATCACTTATCACTATGGTTATGTTATTTCCTGAATTAAATTTAGCCAGACGCGTTTGGCAAAATTTTTTACATAAAATATGATTACAAAATATGGTAAAGTTAAATTCACATGATAGTAAAATATTTAATGTGAAGGACAAATGCATTTGTTTGAGAAGTCACGTCAGTGGAACGTGTTACTGTGTTGTGTGTGTCACAATGTTATGGTTCAATAGAATTCATGGAAATACAGTTGATAAGGTTAGGAATTTACAAATTTCGGATAAAATGCTCTGTATGATCAATGTAGCATCTCCTTTTGATGTAAGCCTACTTTATCCGCACCCAAAAGGAATCCACATGAATTAGTGAGTTCCTATGGTGAGCTTAATTCTTCCACATTTAGCCCAGTAATCTAGTAGGCCTGCAACTTCAATCAAAATTATGGTTGCACTGCTGCAGGACATCTTCTGAAATTAGCTCCACAATTTATGAATCCGTGGTAATTGTACAAAAGCTAAAAGATATTTCCTTCAAGCAGAAATATTGATACCTGTATTTAATTTCCTTGAGATTTTTCAAAAATATTTAAGATCTATGACATTATGTTTTGGTTAATCAATATATACTTTTGTGAGGAACGTCTGTCAATTTATAATTAATACCTTGTCTGGAAAGGAAGTGATTGGGGAAGAAGAGGTGTTTCGACAGATGATTCAGTCTAGAAAATCAGAAATTTAGCTGTCTATCTGTTGTGATTATCAAATGCTGGTTTGACTGATTCGATCTCAACAACATGCATCCAGAACTGAAATAAAGAAACGACCTTCCACAGTTTGTTGAGAGGATGGTAGCTAGAAGCAGTACCTGTTCGGCCGAAGCTAAATTGGCTAGGAGTTAATGCAGTTGACGTAGTCGATTTGCATAATACTAAAGTCAAATATTAACTGGATTTCATGCCTCCGTCCCTTTTCCATCACGTGAAACTGCCGGCGATTTCTTAATGCAGCACTGTGATGTCCGATAAAATTTCGTTAAACCCCAGCAAACCCCAAATATACGACGTTTCGGATGTCTTGGTCACGTACAAATGAACTAAATCAGGCTTTACAAAAATCAATAGCATAATATACAAAATTTAAATGTAGATAATGTTAACTTTTCAGATATCTATCCCTGCAATATCTAAAGAATTAAGAAATCTTGTTTAACCTAGCATCGAAAACACACATTCAGAAAAGTAAATTATAGTATGGCTGTGTAGAAGTTTATGTAAAAGGGAAAATGAATTGATGATGGCGTCTCAAGCACCATATCGCATGGAGAATGAAAATGATGTCTTCGTAGATTAAGAAGAACACACTATCATGATGAGAATGATAAAATCCCCCTTCCCTCACACCCACAATAAATTGGTTTCCTTCTCTGTGAAGATGGACTCGGCCACCACTCGTATGCAATTATCTGTAATTATTCTTAATATTTTCCACTTAAAATCTACCAATCCAGGATGAGTATGTTTATGTTGGAACACAGCTGTCATGTGATGTTGAGTATTCGTAGATTCTCGATCTCATGGCTCAGTTCACTTGATCTGCAGCATTTTTGGCATGTTATTTTGTATATGCATAATTTCTTATATCAGCAGTTCGGAGATGATGCTGATGCACATGCTCTACAATTTCGAGCGAACGGAAACGGAAGACATTCTTTTCTTGGTCTCAATGACAAACCTAGCAGAAGTTCTGTCTGAAATATAACTCTTACTTTTCTTTAATTATTTGTCGATCTTTGTAGGCCGAGTAGTTTTCTTCTTTGCTTTTCGTTAATGAAAGGAATTTTGATGTATGTCACAGGTTGGTCTCTAACATTATTTTTGTTCTCTATACACATTCGATCAGCATGTTGAATAAAATGCTTTGAGCAGCCAACATTTTGAAGTCCATTTACAATCATGCGTTCACTTTTTCCAATATTGTCGACTGAGGAATTGCGTCTAGCTTGTTGTAGTTCACTACTCACAAGATTTTGCTTTCTGGATATTGGTACGGATGAATGGTTGGACAATGATGGTCCATTTCCTTTGCTCAAAGTGGACTTCTTGATTCTTTAGGTATTGTAGGGATAGATATCTGTAAAGTTTACATTCATATTTACATTCAAATTTTGTGTTGTATGCTCTTTTGTATTTGTAAAGCCTGATTTGGTTCATTTGTACGTAACCAAGACCCGAAGCGACGTGCAACTATAGATTTGATATCCATTTTGAGGCGTTTTTCGCAAAAAAGGAAAAAACTCTATACTAGTACACCGCGCTGAGGGACAGACACTGTCTTTGCTGAGTTGATGAAGTTTTTGCTTGGATCAAGAATGAATTCAGTTATAACGTCCTAGAAGATGCTGAAAACTAATTCTGTTGTGAGACTTTTAGTATTGAGAACATTTCAAAATGACGTCACGTGTCTGCTGCTCTTACCATGCTGTCTACAAAGACAAACATTGAATTCAAAGTCTAAACAAGTTGCTTTCTGATTATTTCGTTATTGAAAGCTCAGTTGAAAGCTCAAGAATTGATGCTGAAGTCATCATAGTCAGTGATTTCAATCGTGTTAATTCTGAAGAAACCTTGTAAATTGATTTCCTATTGAAATATCTGGTCAAGGATCATGATGACGCCATCTATGCTTGAAGATTTTTATGTTGGACGATTTAACTGCACTTTTTCCTGAAGAACCTTGTCAACCACTCATTCTATCCAGTATGTATATATATTCGTTTAAAGAATCCAGAGAAGTCAAAAGTTCTGCTTTTTAAGTACGTCCACAGTTTAGGGTTCTCCAGATCGTTGAGTCTGCAGGGTCGGACAGTCGAGGAGCCCGGATGGTGTGTGGACCATTCATGGCGGTAGGGAGTGAGTTGGTCCGGTACTTGAGGCTTTACAGATTGTTGGTTGGCGGGCACATCGTGAAAGTGGTGTCTCGAACGTAGTCTGCGGATGGGCTTTCGAACATGCAGCCGGCACTTCATGGAGTATGTGAGTTGCCTTGGCTGATTTCATGTTAAGCTTGCCCATTATTTCTGCTCGACCGCTCTCAGTCGGTAAGACACCAGACAGGAAGGGAAGACAATTTACTGGATTGCATCCGATGGACCCAGAAGTGACTTTTATTGCCTCGTTCAGAGGAATGTCCAAAAGCTTTATGTGGGCACTCTGCATCCACACAGGTGAACAATATTCGGCTGGTACCACAACCAGCGACAGAGTTGATATGCGTAATGCGTCGAAGTTGGCTCCCCAGCTTGTGCTGGCCAGTTTCTTAATCAACGCTGTTCGCGTGGAGAGCTTATTCTTTAGGATTTGGAGATGGTTGCGATAGGTGAGAGATGTGTCCAGAATAACCCCAGATACTTGCAGTTGCTCTCGAACCGCAGTCTTGCATCTCCTACGTTGACTTTCAATTCATAGCTCACCATGTGGTTTTTCAGATAGAAAGCGGAACAGACAGTCTTGCTGGTGGACAGTTTTAATCGCCATCGATGAAGGTACTTGTGAATGACCGACATGTCTTCAAATAAACGGCGCTCGACCACATCAACTCGCTTGTCCGAGACAGCAAGGGCCACGTCATCTGCGTACATATAGCGAGTTGCGTGAGTTACAGGGAAATCGGCTGTGTATATGTTACAAAGGGTAGGAGCAAGGATTGATCCCTGTGCGACTCCGCTCTTCAGATTGAAAGGTTTGCTACAGGCGTCACCACTTGTCTTAAGGACGAAGGGGCGATTTTACATCAAGCTCATGACGAGATTGGTGAGCTTCGCTGACGAAATAACCCGATAAAGTTTCAACTCGAGACCTTTCAGCCACACCGTGTCATAGGCGGCGGTTAGATCGAGGAAAACGGCACCGGTGATGTGCCCCAGCTCGTAGCTTTCTTTGATGTTTTGCGTTAGAAGGGCGACTTGATCTGTTGTGGAGCGACCCGGTCAGAAGCCAGCTTGTTCAAATGAAATAACCTTCCCGATATTCGGTGTGATTCTGGAGAGAATCATCCTTTCAGAAAGTTTATAACTCACACAAATAAGTTAGGTCGGAGGATAGCTCTCAGGGAGGTTCGCGACTTTACCAAGCTTGAGAATGTCAATCGTGGAGATGCGGCGCCACATTTTTAGTTTGTGGTCAGTAGATAAGCAGGCGTTACATGTTTTGTTCTGGATTCCTTGATTTGCTCTAAATTTCACAAACAAATGATCGTTACCCAGGGTGGACTACGAGGAAGCATTAGAGCTCCTACCCCCAGTGACCGCATAAAACTGCATAAAAGCAATTTAACAGGTAATTTAAGTTTATTACTTTTTTATGTGTGCATTAGGGATATTCCAAAAATGAATTTTTCTTCTATTCCCTAGGCTGTAGTACCTAGAGATGAGAAATGTTTTGAATTACAGGGCGAAGCATTTCCTTTGTAAGTGAAAAAAGTGTCTCTAACCTATCGATTTTATTATCATCAAAAATACACTGTTCAGTGTTGCTTTGCATTCATGAATTTCAATATCAGCAAATTGTCATTCAATATGATTTAATGCACATCCAATGCTCTTATGCCTCAAACAATCATGTGAATGGAGCTCCAGGCTTCAAATTCGTCAAGAACCTGGCTTATTCAAGCAGAAATAGTTCAACAGTCCCACTTGATAAAATCAATGCTGCCGGTCTGATCTCATAATTTTTACTTGATAGGCAAAGCGCTTGACGCTCTTCTCTTCCAACGTTTTGAAATAAATACATGAAACTTCATTTTTTTCTATTGCTTTAAAGCAAAACTTAAAAATACCATCAGTCGTCTTCAAATTTTCGAACTTAATCTTCAACTTTCATCTCCTCTTTGATGCTGAGTTTCCAAATTGATGACTGACTCGGAGAAGGCATGTTCACGCCCTCATCTTTCATTTTCTTACAAACTGACGCCGTTTCCTTTGTACTCAAAACATCAAAACAGCTGCTAAATTTGTTGACGATCTTTCAATGTGATCAAATGTGGAGCC
Source organism: Prostheceraeus crozeri (assembly GCA_907163375.1). Classification (NCBI taxonomy): domain Eukaryota; kingdom Metazoa; phylum Platyhelminthes; order Polycladida; family Euryleptidae; genus Prostheceraeus; species Prostheceraeus crozeri. The sequence continues at coordinate 30,979 of CAJQUW010017060.1, forward strand.
GCATTCGATCTCATCACCGCAAGATTCTGTGAAGTCTTCGCCCTCTTGCACATCAATTTCAAAGTCTTGTCCATCACACATGACTTCATCATTTCCCGGATCTAGTTCAGAATGCAGCCGCATCCTCTTCGATGGGTGTATCAATGCGTATCAATGCTCGCATTCCTTTGCTAGTCATTCCCCAGATTTAATTGCTATGTCAAAACTTTGTCTAAATTTGCAAGGAATTTCTTACTTTTCCTTTGGCAGTACATCACTTTTTGTTGCAGCTGCATGAAGCTACATTGTAAGTGCTGATCACAGTTTCTGAAGTTCGACCGTCATAATATCCATGAACCTTTCACATTTCTTCCATCTCCTTCAGTGCTTGAAGTCTTGCAACCATGTATTTCAGTCGAGGCAATTTCTTGAAGTCGTTAGGTTATTAATCGAAGATGCTCTCTTCCCTTTCCAGTTTTTGGATAAATTGACACTTGACAGCATTTGTCTTCAAAGAATTCGCTGCAAATGTAGATATTCCCTGTGACGAATGAAACTTCTTCGTTTGTAACACTGCATACATGGACTTAATTCAACAAATAGTTGATGAATCAACTGTCTTATCTTGTCCACCAGCGTTTTGTGCGTAAACGAATAGTCAGGAGGGTTGTAAAAAATGTTTTTTTATCCATCATATTTTAAATATGTTTTTATGGGTTCTTTGTTTTTTATATTTTTGACGAGAATTGCGGTAGCACTTAAGGTGATTTAAAGTAATATCTACCTTGAAAGACTTAGTGAAATGAAGAAATGCATACCAATAAGATAAAAAAAACTTCAATTTGGGAAAGCTTTCAGTTAGCATGCTTAATAATAGCATTTACAGTTTGTCACTGAAAGTAGCATTTTGTTATATATTTCGGAATGCTTATCATTTCTTATTTCAATTCATTTCAATCTATATGTTCACCTTTGAAGTAATAAGCAATTTAGCCAGATTAAGTTAAATGAAAGAAAAGGCGAAAAGAAATAGATAATAAATTATTACTAAGATAATGATTCAAAATTCGAAATGACAATTGAAAAATATATTACTGGGTATGTTGTAAAAGATAACTGAGGTTGACGAAACAACCATATTGGATGGATGCAAGTTAAAGATAAAATTTTTGGAATATCCTTAGTGTGCATAGAACTAGTCAATGCATTTCACAAGCATTAACGCAATAGGTCAGAATATCTTGGATTAATACAAGTAACATTGACATGCCTTCAGTGGTATCTAATCGATGACACTACATTCGAGCAGATACTTATAGTGATGGATACAAAAGTTCGACGCTTAAAATAAATCCAGAAGTTGTATTCATACTGATGTCTCTGAAGCATCGTTTGCTACAAATTGTCGCAACTCAGAAATAATGAAAACAATCCATATAACTTCAATGCTGTTCATAATCTATTGATTACATAAACCGTGATGCGTGTTTGATTTTGTGGAGCTGTGGATCTAAAGTGTAAAGGCTGAATGTATCCTCGAAATGGAAAAGAGCCTCTGATCTGCACCAATCAGGGTATTGAACAAATCATGTCAGCAAAATATTAGGATTTAAGGATATTCACTTGACACACTAATAACTGAAAACACACAACGTCACTTTCATCAACGGAACTAAATAAGAGGCAATTATTTACAAAATTATCTTAAAGTCTGCTGTTTCACGCAATCTTCATGAGCTTAGGAACCTAGCCATGAATGATAATGCTGGTGAAACTAGCATTAGCACTGTAATTCCACACAAATTCTTACACGGTAGATTCGGTTATCGCTGTAACTGTACTGTATGTGCTAACTGTGAATCGAGTAAACTGTACTTGCTCTACTAGCATTACGAAAGTCTATTTGTCAAAGGATTTACTGACATTTCATACGCAATTATGCATGCACAGAGGGGATCGCATCGTTTTAAGAATTGTGAATTGTATATCGAAAAAAGAAAAAACTCCTTTTATAGGAAAAAACAATACAAAAACATATCAAAACATTGTTTTTTAACCATATTTAAAACATATCTTCAATGTTGCAACCCTAATAGTTAGTCAGCGATATTCGCTGGCATGACAACCATCCTCACCTACTTTCTTCACCCGAGCTCGGAGACACGTCTTGTTCGGGTCAGGTTGATTTTGCTATCAAGTAGGCCTGTAACTACTTAAATGTAAAACGAGAATTTCTATTTCATTGGTTGTATGCTCTTTGTTGAAAAATGGGCTTTATGTCACTCGTTTTCCTCATCTAGATCAAGTTCCTCATCTAGTGCCAACACATTCTGAAAATAAAATTTTTGAAATATCCTTAGTGTGCAGAGAACTAGTCAATGCATTTCATAAGCATTAACGCAATAGATCAGAATATCTTGGATTAATGCAAGTAACATTGACATACCGGCTCTGAGATGCGTGGAGCAGTGAAGACAAAAAAGCCATCTCTAGGAGGAAATCAAGTGCATTATCATCCAAAACTCCATCATTGCCTAGATAAAGTTGGCGACTCGAAATTGATGCTGAAATTATTGCAGGTGTAACAAATTTCCTGTCGGAAAACCTATTTGATTAATATGGTGAACTAGAACGTGAATATCAGTGATAGTTTCATGATTGTGTTTAGATAAGGAGAACAGATTATTTCATTAGGTCAATGTATGCTCGTAGGCGGCCTCATGTCGAGGTACATTCCAATGCACTTAATCACTTGGATGTGACGGATGTTGAGACATTCATCCACTAACTTTTGGAAAATGAAAATATTGATGAGCTCATTTTTTACTTAAATATTTGCCTATTCAAGACACTTCGTGGATAAATGCTTCAACCCTGAAACGGCTTTTAGTCCGGCAGCCAGAACGAGTTTCTGCAAGGAACGAGGCCGAAAATGAGAAATGAACGAGTTCTAGTGAGTTCCTCTTCTTGTCAGACAGAATCAAAGAAAAGCACATGTAAATGCAATGGGACGTAGATTGCAGTTTTTGGTTAGAATGAAATTTTCTATGTTTTCTCTGATTAAACGAAAAGTACTAGGCCCAGAGTCATAATTTTTAACATGAAATGTCTTCAGGTCATTTCCTTTCATGTTCATGCACTCCTGTCTATAAAGCTAAGCACATTTAGATTTGGCGAGCTTCTTTATGTCGGCAAACACAAGCATTTATAGCAACTTTATCCACATTCAACCACTTTCTCACATACATTGCCGATTAGATGCATGATAATAGCACATGCACATCATAGGAAATAACCTGAAGACATTCCATGTTAAAAATTATGACTCTAGACTTGATACTTTTCAGTTTAATCAGAGAAAACATAAAAAATTTCACTCTAACCAAAAACTTCAATCTGCGTCCCATTGGATTTACATGTGTTTTTCTTTGATTCTGTGGTCTGACAAGAAGAGGAACTCATTAGAATTCGGTAGACACACCGATTCGTAGTAGGTATAGGGTGTACATTATTTTGTGAAAGTCTCATTTTTGGTCTCGTTCCCTGCAGAAAGTCGTTCTGGCTGCCGGATATTTAGTTGATTGAAAATTTGGGCCGTCAATAACTTCATGACTATTTTCATTTGTATTATCTGCTTAAGCGTACCAGTTTGCTAGCTGTCCCAGAAGTAAGGAAACATAGAAAAGGTACCTTAACCAGGAGATAATGATGACTGACGTACAAGATTCACATGAATCGTATGACATTATATTCTGTCGTAGAAGCTGGATGCCTGTATGTTTCCATGTCTCGTAATTCAACACACAAGTCTGGCTACAAGAATTTACAAGTTCGCATAGTGGAAAAGCTCTACGCCACAGGCTGCTACCTTTAGTCTACATTTCTTTGCAGGAAAGCTGCATATATAAATGGTAGAATGGTGTGAATGCTATAAAGGATTTGTTGCCTCATTAACTATCACGAGGACTATATGCATCAATAGTATCAACTGATACCTCTATTCAAGTATATTTGTACAATTCAACTGATCATCGGTACTGTTATTGTTGCTGATGAGCTAGGCGAAATTCAATCAATCAAAAGCAGTGATCTCGCCATAAAATGCAGCTTATTTACTTTAGCTCTACATGTAGGTGTTTCGTAGAAATTATTCTCATCGCAGTGATTGACCGACTGTTGGACTGCGTGTTTTCATGATAATTCGACTTGACATCACTGCAGTTTTTGTGATTTTCTCCGTAACTATTTGGTTATCATAGAAGATTACAGAGTGCTAGTTCACCTAGAGTTAAGATTTAGGAGTATCTATCCTATCCTCAGATTAGAGCAAATTTTATTTAGAACTTGTGGGACAAACAGTTTAGCAAAGGGTCATGACTTGATATGATTCTCTGCCGTCATCCAGCGGCACCAAATCACCATTTTGGGAGAGGCCGCGCGTTCTAGGGGCCCAAACTATCAGTGATATTAACAAGACAAGCAACGAACGAACCTGTCATATCTTGTGTGAAGTTCTTGCGATTTTCATGTCTTGCAGTAAGCTAGGAGTATAGTCCGGCAGCCAGAACGAGTTTCTTCAGGGAACGAGGCCGAAAGTGGGACTTTCACATGATGATGTACAACCTATGCCTACTTGATTCTGTCTGACAAGAAGAGGAACTCACTAGAATTCGGCAGACGTGCCGCTTCAAAATAGGAATATGCTGTATATCATTCTGTGAAATTCTCACTTTCGGCCTCGTTCCCTGCAGAAATTCGTTCTGACTGCCGGACCAGTATGACTCGGCAACGGCTCTGATGATTCTTTATCTACTAAGTGTTCATTTAGATTGAAATATTATTATGCCGCTTTCATATGGATCATGCCAATCAATATTCATCAATTTGAAGCTATAATTGTTCATTTACCTTTGCTTTGCGTTCATGCTTTTGTGAATAAAGGTTGCGAAAGCGATCGATTTCCAGTATAACCAGCATGCGAAGTAGAACTGACGTCGGTCCGTCAGTCAGTATGCTAGGATTTCCATAAATGAATTTGTTATGAAAATTGCGCAACACATTGCATAATCCTTGGCAGTGACAATTTTCAGCTATCATATAAGAGAAGTCTACCTCTTTGAACGGGTAATTTAATTTACAACTTGCATACCTAGCACTTTCTTAATGTGTGTGTGTGTACTTTCTTAGTACTTTCTTCAACATGTGTTTGGATTCTAGCAGTCAAGCTGAAGAGATTCCCTCTTTCTTTGAAATCAGGCCGTACATAAATGTAACTGTATGCATTCTCGCTAAGTTTCTGATTTTGCAACAAATTGATTAAAATGTATAAATATGAAACCTGTGTCACGACATCGTTGATCATTTAAGTTCGCCGATAATATTGTAATTCTGCATCCCATGAGAAAGAATTTGACTTCCAGTATCGATGATGAGCTCCTACATATCAAAGAGTGAATTAGAAGTCACAGTCTTGCCTTTGATAATAGCAAAATGAAATGTTTATCGTTGAAAAATTGATTTATTTTTCACTTTTTCTGGATGTTTGTGTAATCATTATATTGCCAAGTTCCTCGGTGTTGAATAGACTTGACGTTTGAAATAGAAATGTCATGAAATTATCCTCGTGTCTTTTATACAATTGTGACGAGTTATTTATTCATTGATTATAACTGCCATGACAACTGATGTATGGTGGTGAGAGTTTGGAGTTTGATTCTGCCAAATTACGCAGTGGCATAAGTGGCTCGTAGCGGGGTTGGCTAAAGCACAGGTCTAGTTAACCTTGGTCGTAGGTTCGAATCCTACCAGCCGCGCATCTTTTGCATGGCAACTTGATCTATCGTTCATTTAATTTCATTGTTGTTAAATAAATACTTCACAAACTTAGGCCAATGTATATGAACAAAAATTGCTTTAAATGTATCTTGCGATTATTGCTAGTCGACTGTTGTACGCCGCTCCTTTTTTGTATCAGATCTTGCATGATAGTGTTCCTAATCTGTCTTCACACACCGGACGAATATTGTTGCCTCATCTACGAACAATGCGTAGACAAAATGGCTTTTCTTTTTCGTGTTTTGTCCTGTACAATGAATCATTCAAGTGATGCACGTTGCTTGCTGTCATTACTTCTGTTAACTTTTCGCGGACCTCCTCCGATTCTCATTTGGGGGTCTTTTGGTTTTCAATAAACGCTTATTCTATTCTATTCTTGTCAGTCTCACTACGTCGTTTTCATCGGATGTAGAGCGATTTCAGCGCAGGGCCGATTGGATCATTTGTCACAAATCTTTTCTTTGTGACATTATTTTAAATACACCTTTAAATTTAATTTGTATCTATTCATCTGATTATTTAAAATTATGTCGCAATCATCTGCCTTTTTAGAATCGCACAAACATCCAATCACAATAATTCGCGGACAGAATAATGGGAGTAAAAGTTCTGTCAGTCTATGAAGAAATCGATTCACAGGAGCAATGGGATGAAATGTTAGAAAAAAAAGGTTTGCTTAGTAAGTATGACATCTAATGAAGAAATTATGTGGTCTGTGGTAGAGTTACATGATCTATTGCAGCATGGGATACAAATAGCAATACCTTTGCTTATGATTATGACATGATAGTTAGGATGTTTATGAATAATATGATCTAGAACTCGGGATACACAACTCCCACAGTGTGGAGAATTAATTGTGGGCTGACATTTTTATGATAGAGGAGATTTATGTGTTTAATTTGAAATTTTGTGTAGTACCGCTATGTTATCTAAGTCTCATACATACTACGCAAATGTAGTGTCATCAATCGTTGAGAAAATATAGATTCATTGTGGCGAATGTTAGAGAATGGCTTTCATTGCTACCAAATTGTGTTCTTGGAAAATAGTGCTACTACTCATATTTTGGTTATAATGATAATGCACTTTTTCAATAACTTGTTGACGTAAAATTTGCGTCATCTCTTCTGGAAAATTATTGGAATTAACTGACAAATTTTCAAGTGACACTGCGAATTTTAGTCCTGACCAACGCAAATTCAGTTGTTATTACATCAGAAACATTGAATTTCTGCATCTTTCGATAAGACATCGACAAGTTAAATTGCCTGCTTAAGTGAATGCAGATTCATTTCAATTTCATGGTGAGGAACTGGATTTCATAATCATTGATCAATATCATTATCAATGAAGTCAACGCACCTGTCAACTAAGTAACAACATTTCCTTGATTTTTACTGAATATTTGAATGTTGATCATAGTCATATTTTACAATATTCACAAAATTAATGAAATTGACAAATTATAATGAATACTTCAAGTGATTCAGATGGAAAGAGAATAGATGGAAGTAGCGAAGATAATAGCTTCCACTGAAATTTGAAGAATCAAATAGCCTACTGTAGCGATCATCTTCGATTTTTTCGTAAATAGCAAATCAAATTATAATGACTGCAAAAATATGTTACCCCATCGCATCACTATGCGGAACGCAGACAAGTAAGTAAGTAAGGCGTTTATTGAGAAAATGAAAATCACAAATTACATCATTTATACAAAGTCATGCAAAAACTCAGGCAAAAACGTGAACGGCAGCCTCAGTGAACTACCCACGAGTTCATCAAAAAGAAAAAAATCAACCTTCGATCTAGGAAACATGTGCATCTAAATTGGCTAACAAACTCATGTGGGGAAAGAAGGAATTCAAACGTCTCGAAGTAGAGCAGAAAGGCATTTGGTATCTACCTGACACAGGAAACTTCTTCGGAACAAGATGGTGTAGCGGATGATGAGGAAGAAAACACTTTTTGAAATATTTAAGCGACAGTTCTTCGTGCTTTTGAATAAAGTCAGGGACAATGTCACACTTACATGTAGCAGAGCAAATTATTCGGTGAACGCGTTTTCTAAGACGCACTGAATTCGAAATTATGAAACTTGACAATTTGCAAAAAACTGGTGTAGCATACATGACAATGGACATAATGCATCCATAAAAAACATTAACTAATTGCTTTTGTAACATACGATTTCAAAGACCTCAGGACATGAAGGCGACGAGGTGCACGTAAAACAACACTCTCAAAATGTTCATCCCAAGACAGCCTATCGTTGATTATGACACCAAGAATGTTAGTAGAATGGGTAACCACAATCTTGGGATATGGATCAGGAGTAGTTCCTTTTGAGCGGATAAAGAGCATTTGAGTGCATTTAGCTTTGTTCAATTCCATTCTGTTGTCATTTGACTAGTCTTGTATTGCCAACAAGTTGTTTGGGTTGGGATTGCAATTAGTACACGACTCGATAAATGTAATGTCATCTGCAAATTTGATCAAGTTAGCACTCGATGACTGAATTTGTAAGGTTTGTGAACATGGCAAACAAATACGGGCCCATTACAGATCCTTGAGGGACCCCGGACTGAACTTTCATTAAAGGACCTGAACAACCACGAATGGAAACCCTCTGATATCTACCCTTCAGATATGAGGTCAACCAAAGTAGAAAGCCACTTTCAAATTCTTTCTGCTTAAGAAGATTGACGAGACGATTATGGAGTACTTTATCAAACGCCTTCGAAAAATCAGGGCAAGTGAGGCGCACGTAGAGATTATCTTTGTCCTCCATGAAAGATGTCACACTGTTGTGTATTTCTATAAGGAAGCCTGTCGTTGAGCCATTCAGTCGGAAAGCATGCTGGGATGTTCCAAAAGCTTGAATAAAAATATCGCGCATTTTGGAGAGAATGAGCCTTTCAAACACTTTCGAAATAATAGGCAGCAAAGATATTTGTCGATAATCACTCACAGAGGGATTGCTCTTCTTAGGGACAGGACAAATTAGTGCATTTTTCCAGAAATCAGGAAATGAACGAGTCCTCACAGATGTCTGGTAAATGTCAGCCAAGGGTTCACAGATGATGTCAGCACTTTCCGTGAGACCATAGCATCAATTTCATCATATCCCTTTGACTGCTTGTGATTCAGCTTCTTTAGAGCACGATAAACATCCATTGCATCAATTGGAACTTCCCATAACTCATCACATATTTCACACAAATCATCATCGACATACTCATTGAAACATAACTGAAAGCAATTTGTTATCTTACTCAGAAGTTGGGTTATATCATCATGACTTCCACCTGTGTCAATAGAGTGTTTGATCTTACCCTGCAACTCTCTGACAACATTCCACAAATTCCCACCATTTTTCACCACTCTATCACACCATGTCTTCTTTGCTTTAAACACCTCAGCTTTTACTTTGTCCTTTAGGTGATTGTACACCGGCCAATTCTTGGAGCGATAGGCAAACCAGCGGTCGTCAATCATCTTTTTCAGAAGCGGTGTAATCCATGGCTTATCAGATTTTGTTATAACAACCTCCCGTGATGGAATGTGACATAATGCACCAAAGAACAATTCATAGAACGAAGTACATTTATCATTTACAGATTCAGAGTTATAAACTCGTTCAAAATTAGAAGATGACAACGTCCTCAAGAAATCTTCAATAAAAGATCTACGATAGTCAAATACTGTTTTTCTTTCAATTACATTGTAGTTAGAAACAGATGACAACCTGAGAAAAACACAATCATGATCAGATGTTGACAAAGGGGCCTATTTCGGCATCATCAATGTATGAGTTCAATAAATCTTCGGACACCCATATCTGGTCTAGGAAAGCAGTGGACAAAATGGATTCATGATGTGTACCAGACGCGTATCCTGCGTATCCACATATTTTCTGAGGTGCTGCGAAGCAGTGGCCGCTCGTCAGAGGAGGCGAGGGAGGCATTGCCTCCCCATGATTTTCTGCGGCAAGATGTTTTATATTCCTGACATTTTTCTACTCTATTTTGTTTAATTCATTAAAATAGTAACATTGATCACACGGCAACACACCTCAGCCGAGCAGCGCAGATATCAAACTCGCTGTATCACAACACAGGGAGGCGTGCCTCACCTCACAGTGTTATACGCGGTAGAGAACTTTAGTCCAGCAGCCAGAACGAGTTTCTGCAGGGAACGGGGCCGAAAGTGAGACTTTCACAGAATGATGTACACCCTATTCCTACTGCGAATCGGCACGTCTGCCGAGTTCTAATGAGTTCCTCTTCTTGTCAGACACGATCAAAGAAAATCACACGCAAATCCAATGGGACGAAAATTGCAGCTTTTGGCTAAAATGAAATTTTCTATGTTTTCTCGGATTAAACGAAAAGTATTAAGTCTAGAGTCATAATCTTGGACATGGAATGTCTTCAGGTCATTTCCTTTCATGTTCATGCACACCTGTCTATAAAGCTAGACAAATTTAGATTTGGCAAGCATCTCAATGTTGGCAAACACAAATAATTTGAACAACTTTTTCCATTTTCAACCACATTCTCACATTGCTGATCAGAAACATGATAATGACACATGCACATCATAGGAAATGACCTAAAGACATTCCATGTCAAAAATTATGACTCTGGGCTTGGTACTTTTTGGCTAATCAGAGAAAACATAGAAAATTTCATTTTAGCCAAAAGCTGCAATTTTCGTCCCATTGGATTTGCATGTGATTTTCTTTGATTGTGTCTGGCAATAAGAGGAACTCACTAGAACTCGGCAGACGTGCCGATTCGTAGCAGGCATAGGGTGCACATCATTCTGTGAAAGTCTCACTTTCGGCCTCGTTCCCTGCAGAAACTCGCTCTGGCTGCCGGACTACTTTGATGACACGTGATTGGCTGATCCATTCAGCTGCTTGTTTACCATGTGAAAGGGAGGCATGCCTCAGCCATTATTCGCGTTCGACGTTCGGTACTGCTGCTTCGATATGGCGTCCGCTGCGAATGAAATACGCACAGCAGAGGAGGTTTCCTATGTGGACAGCATTCTCGAAAAGCCGTTTTCACGTTTATCTATTCAGGAAAAGTTGGACATCGCGAGGAGAGGAAGAGAAACACCAAACTTATCTTCGGAATCGGGAATAAAGGGTGCTTTCAATGCTGCTTATTGGTACGAAAAAGTGTCATGGCTTACTGGAAGCGTAAAAAGACAAAAGTTATTTTGCTGGCCTTGTCTTTTGTTTCCACCTTCGATAGGTCCCGATGTATGGTTTAGAAGAGGCTATGACGACTGGAAGAATCTTGACCGTGCAACTCTTCGCCACACCTCAAATAAGGAGCATCTTAAGGCTGAACTTCAATACAAGTAGGCTACCTGGGTGCTATTCGAGTTGAGCGCTGCATATCAGAGGCTACACGCATCTCCATTAAGCAACATAATGAACTGATTGATAAAAACCGAGAGGTTTTGAAGCGCCTGACTGATATCACGTGTTGGCTGTCACTGCAGGGTCTTTCTTTTCGCGGACACTTCGAGGGAGGAGAATCAAAAAACAAAGGCAATTTCATGGAACTCTTCAATCTGTTGGTGAAGTACGATTCTGTTCTACAAAGTCACCTGGAAACCTCTAAGACGTTCAAAGGTACGTCAAAAAGTATACAGAATGATCTGATTCAGTGTGTGCATTCTGTGTTCATTCGTTCGCTTTTAGCTGAATTTGAAAGTACTCCTTTCTTGACTGTCATCATGGACGAAGCAACTGACATATCGTCACATTCGCAGCTGGCTATTTCTTTTCGTTACGTAAATGTAAACAGTGGAGTAATAGAGGAAACTTTCTGGAAATTTGTCGATGTATCTTCTGGAAGAGATGCGGAGTCTCTCTTCAAAGTTGCTATGGAAATTCTTCGGCCTTGGTTGCCCAAACTTATTGGACTGTGCTTTGACGGCGCTGCGGTTATGGTTGGACATCATAATGGTCTGCGAGCGAAAATCCAAAAAGTCGCTCCAACTGCGCTTTTTGTACACCGCTCTGCTCGCAGACTTAATTTGGTATTGTCTCAAAGTGCTTCTTCAATCAACGAAGTCAAAATATTTTTTGCTACATTGACAGGATTTTCTTATTTTTTTCAAAGTCGTCGAAAAGGATGGAATTTTTGGAAAGTGTTGCGAACCATCGTCTCCCAAGAGCTTCAGAGATTAGATGGAATTTTAAGTCGCGCTTAATGAAAACAGTTTGGGATTACTACAATCTTCTCATAGAAGTATTTCAACTTATCTTGGAGCAGTCAAACTGGGATAAAGACACCACGCGTGATGCTAAAGGTTACCTTAACTTTCTTGTGTCTTTTGAGAATATCATTCTCCTGGCTATTTTCTGTAAGATATTCGAGAAAACGGAGATATTATTCAAGATTCTTCAAACCAAAGTATCAGACACTGTCTATTGTTGTAAGAAGGTGACTGAATTTTGTGAATTGTTCCAGAGTTGGCGCAGTGATGACGACTTTGATGTTTTATACAATACTGCGAAAGATAAACATTCAAACGTTGAACCTATTTACAAACTGCGCCGCTCTGAAGAAACTCCCTATGACTTCTATCGCAAACTCTACTTTCACATTTTAGACACTGTCATACAACAGTTAAAATTTCGCTTTAGTGATATGCGGCAGCTGGGCTTCATGAAGTTAGCAAATGTACCGAGTTTACCGGCGTTTTCCAAAACCTTTCCAGAGGAAATTCTAAAATCCCTCATTGATTCTGTTTATGGAAGTTTTTTAACGCTCATCAGCTCCGAAATGAGCTTGAGGTAATACAGTATACTCTCAGAAGGAACTGCGTCAGGAAAATTTATCTGAACGAATTAAAGAGATGATTCAAATAAAACTCTTACATTGTTTCCCAGAATACTTCAAATTACTTTGCCTGATTGCAACCTATCCAATTACTAGTGCATCTGTGGAACGTGCTTTTTCAGCTCTAAAACGTACGAAAAACTACCTGCGGAACACCATTGGACAAGAACGCTTGAGTGCGCTAACACTCATCAGCATTGAAAGTGAAAAACTTCAGGAATTGAAAAAACACACCATTTTCTACGATAAAGTTATCGATGAATTTGCATCTATGAAGCAGAGACGAATAGAATTTTTGTACAAATAAATAAGCATTACAATGCCATGCTAAACTCATTCTGTGTTGTCATTTTCAAAGTAGGCCCTATTTTACATCATAATTTACTAGGCCTAGGCTATATTGTATGATTTATTTTGGCGAGCACACACCTTTAATTTAAGGAATTAATTGATTTCAAAATATCCATTTGTGAAGCGTGTCAAACTACTTCTGGCTTTTGCTTCATAGTTAAAATCTAATTTCTAATTTTTCATTTTTTGCCTCCTCATAGAAAATACCCACGAGCCGCCACTGCTGCGAAGATAGGATATCAACATATCAAAACGTATATCTACACGATGTAGTACATGCATATAGTGCACGCTAATAAGCCATATGGAAAAATCTGATAATGCACTGACTGCAATGATCATCAATCTGACATGATATTCAAAGCTGCATAAAACGTGCGTTTAGACTTCTCCAGCGCATTGTAGAAATGTAGAATATTACAATTGACACATCAAAATAGCGAAATGTCAAATACAGAACACTAGTGCAGACAGCGCAATATGTAAAAGCAATTATATTGATCGTCTCTTCCAATAAGAGACCAGAATTAAGAGGTGTCACCTATGGTGATGGAGACATGGTAGCTGGTGTGAAATTTTATAAATTCAGGCAATATTTTGTACGTCTAGGGATTGGCAGTGACAGCCCATCAAAGAGAAAAATGAGTGCAATAATTCACAGACATGAATGCAGATCTGAACTTACAGAAATGACATTTTTTCAATACCTGCGATTGCAGCACATGCAGCACCTTGGAGCGTCACTGCTGTACAATGTCTTGCTAAAGCACACCAGCTAAAGCACATCTGGACAAATAGAGTATCTGTTGCTTGGAAGCTACTTTCAGCCGACTAATTAACAATAATTCAGCAATCGTCGTTTAAATCGTGGAATATCTTCAGTGGTGTCTAATCGATGATACTACATTCGAGCAGATACTTATAGTGATGGTTGCAAAAAGTTCGACGCTTGAAATAAATCCAGAAGCTGTATTCACACTGAAGTCTCTGAAGCATCGTTCACTTAAAACTGTCGCAACTCAAAAATAATGAAAACAATTCATAAAACGTTTATGCTGTACATAATCTATTGATAACATAAGCGTAAAGGCATAAAGTATCTGCGAAATGGACATGAGCGCATTATCTGCACCATTTATAATCAGGGCATCATGGCAGCAAAAGATTAACCGTATTTTGCTGGCTTTGTTGAGACATTTGATGATTGTGAAGAAACTTAGAACAAAGAAAGTAAATGGATATAAACATCAGCATAAAATCAGCTCGATTTATATATCCTTTGTGTCATTAGTTATACACGACATTCATGTCGACATTGGCAAACTACATTCATTTCCTTGAAGTTCGTAAGTTCTAATTAAACACAAATTATGGGTTAAACTGCCTAAATAGATGTTGCGATTTGTAAAATGTCAGCCCACAATCAATTCTGCCGCGACAAGATATATCGCTCAACCCCCAAGCCGGTGGAAACAAGAGCTCAAAAGAGGGCAGTGAGCATTTGTTATTGACCATTCTGAGTCACTGATTCCCCGTGCGCAAAAATCACCAGCTGGGGCACTAGAAGTCACTAGGTGCTGGAAATCACCAGCTGCATTACTATGCATGTAATTACATAAATATAGCGGTGTTGAGGCGAATTGAGGTTTATTGAGCACTCACAGCCTGAAAAGACGAATATGTGGGATTATATTTCTGGCGGAAACCAACCGAAATTCCTCCTTCTACAAATCTATTGGATCAAATGAAAGCATGAAAACGAATCCACTGCGACGTTACCGAGGCTATTTGAAAAACCAACGAGAAACAAGCGATCACATATTTTACAGCTCCCCAGAACTCATTGCGAAAGATTAACCGCTCTCCAGCAGCGAACAAGTGGCTATTGTCATGACCAAAAGAAATTACAAAGGTAATGTTCAAGGAAAAAACAAAGGTCTTTAACTTCCTTTAATTCGGTTTTAGCTGCGACGCTCTAGATTCACTAAATTACAGGTCTGAGGAACGCTGGTCATACAGGACAACAAATGTCATAAATATAAAATTCCTATGAATATAGAAGGATGAATTTGTTTTTATTATTTTTTTGCTTAAATTTCAACTTCATACTATGGATTTTCCTTCCTACATTTTAGTTATCGATGTCTTTCAAAAGTGGTGTGGTTTCTGCAAATGTCTCAATCACAGTTTCCTGAGGATGAAAGCAAAATTTGAGAACCATGAGATTCCGCTGCATTTTATAGCTGCCCAAGCGGACACCATCGAGAGTCTACGTCGATATCGAGGGAGGTGTGAGCCTTGCTTTCTTTTCTTTGCGGTGAGATAATGAGAGTAGCAGCATGTTAGATTTTGTCAATCAATTTTAAATGCAACTGTTAGGATGTTTTTATTGATGTTAGGATTTTTTCATGAAGTCTCGGTATCCTGGAATATTATAAGTGATTGCGAAATGATTTTTTTTAAAGTTCCCTCTTAGTCAATTGACAGAATAACCAATCTCAGTCTTAACCAATTTAAGTGCATCTCTTGCGGAGCTCTTAGAATTTATCTGACTAGAGGTGACTTGCACAGAGGTGGTCCACGAAAAGCTAGGATTTATTGTATTGTTAGACTATATCAAGGATGTGATTCTTCCGACTTCGGCCCCTTTGCCTAAGTAGCATTGAAAAGTTGTCGTGTAGAGCAAAAAATTGTTTCTGTTATAATCTATTTAACTTTGTCCGCATAACATTAGTTTCACTGGACGTCCTTACAGCTTTCACCGGCGCCCCTCCAGCTTTGACGGTGCACCCGCAGCTTTTACCAGTATGGCTTCTACTGGCGTCCCATTCGCATTCATCGGCGCACATGTAGTACATGTATTTTTACAAAGCCTTACTAACCACTGAGTTCCTTAGAATGGGATGAATAATCTCAAGTTAATACAAGATGGCCGTATCTCGTGAATATACACAATTTTCACATTCTTTGGGCAACATGCACGTATGTAATGGAAATTCCTTCAAAGTCACCAAAATGTCCAATTTTGCTGAAATCGGTGAAGCTCATATGTCACCCAGCTATAACGTGGATTTAGAATCAGCAAAAGCATTATGACTGATAATCAATGTTCTGTGTCTGAAACTTCATTTGTCAGGCTTCGAACACGGTGAAAGATGTTCTCATTGATGCTGAAGCAAGTGAAAATGTTAACATTTCGAATTCTATGTTTCTGACTTTCCGACATGCTTACAAAAAACAACGTGAAGAACAAGAGACAAAGAAAGAAGTTGGAAAATTTGGTGATCGTATTTTTGCAGCCGTTTCTAATTTGTAAAGATTATATGAATATTTGTTTTTTATATCGTGCTTTTCACTGTCTTCCATTACTAATTCTCCAACCTTTCCTGTACATTGTAGATGATTTTTTTAAAAAAATTGCTCTAATCAAGCGTATGCTTACGATGAAATGTTTTAAGTGAAATATTATAAAATATGTTATCCTAATAGTTTTGGGCAAACTAAAGTGATTGATCTGCTTACGATCACATGCCTGCAGCATGCAGAAATGATCTGAGTGATACATCTATATATGTCAGGTTTTATGAAAAAATGAGATATCGCCTCAGTGATTCTTTCAGTGGTTTTCCTCCTATTTCAAGTGGGGTCGCCGGTGCGGAGTTTCTTCCGCTACTGGACTCTGTCCAACGCATCTTCTTCTTTGACTCCTGTTTTCTCCAGATCTTCGGTAATGCAGTTCTTCCGTCTTCTCAGCAGCCTCCCTCTCTTCCGTCTCCAAGCCTTCAGTTGTCTTATTTTCCTTTCTCTCTCCTCAGCACATGTCCTGACCATCTCAAACGCGTGTCTCTCAACTTGTCTTTCAACTCTCCCACCTGTACTCGCCTTGTCAGTCCAAGCGACCATCTCAGCATATTCATCTCTGCCATCTGCATTTTTCCTTTTTTGCGCCTTCGTCAGTGCTACCGCTTCCATTCCGTATAGCATTGCTGGTCTCACCATCGTTTTGCTCATCTTCCCTTTCATCATTTTCGCTTTTACTTTTTTTGTCACACTTAACGCCTGCACTCTTCTTCCATCTTTCATGTTTCCCACCCCGCTTGAACTTTCCTTGTCACCTCTGTGTCCGATCCTACATCCGCCTGCACAGTCGATCCAAAGTATTGAACACTTTCACTTGACTCACCACCTCCCTCCCTCTGCAGCTTCTGTCTCCTCTTCTTTATCATCGTCTTCCTCCACTATTACCTTCATCTTAAGGTATTCCATCTGTGTTCTGCCTACTTTCATGTCTCTCCTCCATCTCTCCACATCTTCAATCTCCGTTCTTTCCACGCAACACGATATCGTCTGCAAATAGCATATCCAAAGATCTATCCTTCTGAATGTCTCTGGTCATGCAGTATATGACGATTGCAAATACGAGGGTGATTGAAAAGTTCGCGGCCCGATATAGAAAAAAGCATATTTCGCATACGATACATATTTATTTTTCGACATAATCGCCCCTACAATCAACGCACTTAGCCCAACGGTGCTGCAATGCGCGGATCCCTTGCTCATAGAAGTGTGAGTCTTTGGAGTCCAGATACTCCTCAACGGCCTCCATGACGTCACTGTTGGATGCGAAGTGCTGACCACTGAGCTCCAATTTCATTTTTGGGAAAAGATGAAAGTCCGATAGTGCCAGATCAGGAGAATAGGGTGGATGGGAAATGATGTCAAACCCACAACCTTGAATGGCAGACATGGCGGTAGCGGAGGTGTGAGCAGGCGCATTGTCTTTATGGAAGAGCACGCCTTTCGTGAGCTTCCCTCTCCGCTTGATCTTGATCTGCACTCGTAACTGCTGCAACAAATGAGCGTAGTACTCGCCAGTAATTGTCCGACCAGTCTCTAGGAAGTCCAACAACAAAACTCCCTTCGAATCCCAAAAAATGGAGGCCATGACCTTTCCCGCGGACCTGGTGACCTTGGCTTTCCGCGGAGTTGGTGATCCTGGGTGCTTCCATTGTTTCGATGTTCTTTCGACTCTGGCTGATAGTGGTGAACCCAAGTCTCATCCATCGTAATGAACCGGTCCATGAAATTTTCAGGATCTCTTACGAACAGCGCCAGGTTGTCCCTTGAGATGAGAAAGCGGGCTCGTTTGTTCTCTGGTGTGAGCAGTCGTGGCACCCATCGAGCGGAGACTTTGTTCATGCCAAGTTCATGATGGATGATGTTATGGACACACTCTTGTGAAATCTTCAGTTCGAAGGCAATCTTTCGCTCGGTTGTGCGGCGATCATCAGGAATAATCTTTTGAACATGATCGATCACATCTTCTGTGCTCACTGTCACTGGTCTTCCACAATGGGGATCATCTTCCAAGCTCTCTCTTCCTTGCTTGAATTCTGAAGCCCACTTCTTGACTGTGGTGTAGGACGGAGCTTTCTCACCAAGTGTTCCAACCATATCATCATGAATATCCTTTGGTGTGATTCCTTTCAAGCCGAGATAACGAATGACAGCTCGATTTGAAACGTGCTCCATCTTACGCAACACTTATCTGACTAACTGACTGATAAGTTAGTAACTGAAGTTAAGTAGCTGTGGTTTACCAACAGTTCATCGGATCGATTGATCACTCGTCATACGCCGTCAGCACATTCCATTGTATCAATCCACATGTGCATAATGGCCTGGCTTTAAGCTTTCTATGTCAGGCCGCGAACTTATCAATCACCCCTCGTAGGAACGGGCTAAGGGCGGAGCCCTGATGAAGTCCCACTGTGACCTAAAAATCTTCCGTGTCTCCAGCTGCACAATGAGTTTCAATGATTCTCGTATACTTTATTAAAGATCAAGTAAGGAATTGGAATGGTCCTAACAATTTGGTCCACATAAAATTTTCCGCACGGTCCGCTTCGCCTAGTTCGCACGCCTGATGATTATAACTTGTGCTCCGAAAGACCGAATGAATATGTCAGCTTGCACTACATATGTCAGAAGTTCATGCACGGATCTTATCTTTTCGACCTGCCAACTGAGGTGGAGAGGTCAACCACGCAACAACTACCACCTCTCAGACAACGAAAACCCACAATTTGCACCACAGGGAAGTACGCCTCATCTGCTTCCACACAGTCATCCAGCGCAACAACAAAGCAGCTTCTCAAACAAACACACATCACGTCGGCACCTACCTAGCGCACATGCGAAGCAACAAAATCATTATCGCAGTCCTCCCACAGTTCACAGATCAGAACAAGCACTCGACCGACGTACACGCAGAGCACCGGCACAACTCCGCACCAACAAATCATGCTTCTAAGAATACCTGCACAACATAAACCCCTCTGTCCACTTTTAATCTCATTGTCCCCTCTTGTAAATCATAACCGCACAATACAAAACACCTCTTCTCTTACACACACATACACACATCGCTCACACCATGGGACCTGTGGGTTGCCCCAGTCAGGTGTGAGGAACTCATCCGATGCTGGGAGTGGGTGGTTGGCGCTTTTCAATGCATATGGGGCACAGGAACAACTTAACTACGGACAAGTAATGGAAAATTCGTCAAACTCTGTGTTTTTGATTCAAGAAATTTCACAGCAAGTTATGTAAATGAATTTTTACTCCAGTCGAAGCAACCTTGACGTCACTTATCAAAGTCCTGCTTTGTCCTCAGGCAATGATAAAATGAAGTTTTTGATGCTTTGTCCTCAGGCAATGATAAAATGAAGTTTTTGATGCTTTGTCCTCAGGCAATGATAAAATGAAGCTTTTGACAAAATCAATATCTGCACGTCGGTTTATACTTTATG
Source organism: Prostheceraeus crozeri (assembly GCA_907163375.1). Lineage (NCBI taxonomy): Eukaryota > Metazoa > Platyhelminthes > Polycladida > Euryleptidae > Prostheceraeus > Prostheceraeus crozeri. The sequence continues at coordinate 50,825 of CAJQUW010017060.1, forward strand.
ATGACATTCGTGAAAGCTGTTGAGATTTTGTAAATCTATCGACAGCCTCATCACTGATGAAAAAAGTAAGTAACTGATAAATGAGCATTCCGAAAGTATCTTGCTGTTACCAAATGCAAACATGTGATCGGTAATCATGTACAGAATCTTTTTAATTTTTAGTAGCTCCAAAATTGCAAGTTAATTTTCTCACTTAGGGCGGTGTAATGATGGGTGTCGAACGAGGGGTGAATGTTCCTCTTCTAAATTACACTGTTGAAGAACTAATGGACAATGAAGTGAAAATTGCAAACGGAGAAGTAGAGAGAGAGGAAATATTCGATCCTGTGATAGCTGAAATTGAAGAAGAAGAGGCGCGTCTATTAGCAGAGCAGGAGAATGCTGATGAAAGTAAGCCCTTTCATTATCTTTGCAAATGTCCTGACTTAGGTTGTTAATTTGAGAAGAGTCAAGAGCGTTGATATAAAACTTATATTCGAATTAGTAAATTTCGGCTTACATAACATTGGTCATCATCAGACAGACTGATTAGTAGACACTAACATCTTAGATGGATGTTTTATCATTTTAAGGATTTTAAGTGAATAATTTTACAGATTAAGGCTGCTACTTTAGGTTAATTAAATATCTTTTGAAATAGATAAATTCACCAAGACAAGCGTGCTTTTGTTCATTTTTTGTTTTAATGCATTTTTGTTGACTAATTCGTAAACAAATATTGGTGTAATGTACGTAAAAGTTAAAACTAGAATTAGTTATATGTGATTTTAATAGTTTTAGAACATTAAAGTGAAAAATAAATGTTCATAGCTTATACTGGGAAGCACAGTAGGCGGTGCGGCGATCTTCCATGTGGCCAAGTTCCATTTATCCCACTGTTATTCGTTCATGCTGTTTGTACCTATTTTAAGCATTAGGTTTGACACCAACTGGGTTTGAAACCAGGTCTCCCGAACACATTTCGAACACTGTGCCATATAAGGCCACTGCGCCGATAAACATAGTTAAAAACTGATTTGTTAATTGTGAATTAGAAATGTAATTTTAATTGGGGACTGATGATACTGAGTGCTGCTATGGTTAGAGGCTCGCGTGTTTTCAAACGACCTTTTCCGACGTTTAAATCAAATTTGATAAGCAGTTGGAAAAGCTGCAATAGAATATTGAGAAACATAAATTTTGATTCATTTTTATCAACAGAACTGAATGGTTTTAAAGATGTAAAAGATCAATTGCTGGAAAAATGTTTTAATCTGAACAAAATATTTTCAAAAGATTGTCACAAAGAATTTTTCTGTAAATGTAACTTATGCAACCTTATTCATTGTTTCGGTTTTTAACAAATATTATGTTGACGTGAGTCATAATTACAGTAGGTTCGTTCATTTTCAGTTATCGAGATTGAAGTTACTCTGATTATCATCAAACCGGACGCGGTGGAGAACGGCTTCGTTGACGAAATCCTCGCGAAGGTAGGTGATTTACTCGTTCAGTAAAGTATCTTAGCATTTCGGATTGCCCATGATCATGTTTACTAAGAGACTGTTGGTTGATTGAAAGTCCACTTTTATTGTATTTTCATCTCCGAAGTATGTTCATTATCCACCTTGACCACCCGATGTCCCGCGTATCCGAGGGTACGTCCAGTGTTGTATGCGGTCACGATTTTTTTGACCGCGACCACGGTCACGGTCATTAGTAAAAAAGTAACCGCGATCACGGTCACGGTAATTTTTAGCGGTCATTATAAAATAAACACATGAATTAACCGGTCAACCGAAAGCGAAAAGTTTTGAAGATTTGACAGGTTATTTGTATTTGACTTTCCTATCTCTGCCCATAAGGAATTTATTATGTGAAACCATAAAGTGAATAAATAGGCGTCAGGCGCATCATGAGGTCAATGCGTTCGTTAGCGCGCTGACAAAATAACCGATCACGGAAGGATAATTTATCGTGTGGGAAATCGCTTGGTTTCTTACTTTCGCTCGGTTACAAACTTCTATCATTTTGATCAAGCAACCAAAAATGATCGAGATGAATTGTAGCAGAAGATCTGAATTTTCGTATACAACAGGAATTAATGAAATCGGACAGTCCTAACGGAATCTACAGCGACCCGCGTCCTTTTTCTGGTTTAATTTTCCTAGTACTACGTAAATACAAGTGAGCATGTATAGACCAGGAATGTAATGCTTTTTTATGCATTCATTTTTATGCAATTCATAACCACCATCGGTAGCAAAATGTATTCATTTTCACATATTGTTTACCTGAGCTGATCATTTTTTCGCATGACCACAGAAGATTTTCGTTCACAGTCATAAATTTTGAAAATGATCGCGTTCATGGTTGCTGTCACAAAAAATGACCGCGGTCATGCAACACTGGTCCAGTCCTCCTCTTCTCCACTGTGCTCTGTCGTTCACCATTGAGATATTCACTCCCTGCAGCTTCATTTCGGCGGTCACAGTTGCCAGCCAGAGTTTCTTCGGACGGCCGCGACTCCTTTTTCCCTCAACTCGCATGCACGATGCCTTTCTAAGGATCTGGCTCTTCTCTCGACGCTACATATGTCCAAACTGTCAGCCTTTCGATCTTGTCACTTCTTGAATGGGGCTATCTCTACAGTCGCTCTTCTCTCATTGTTGGTCTTACGATTCAACCGTGTGTAGCCCTGCATCTACCTTAGTATTCGCATCTGAACAACGTGGAGTCTCTGTTCATCCATCTTAAGGGGCCCAACAGTCAGAGACATAGAGGGTGGCTGGCATGCCCATTGAAAAGCACACTTTGCTCTTGGTCTTGCTCATTATTCATGTACACTTCTTGAATACAGTTTCTTTTGCTTTATTTCTTATTGCGATTGCTAAAGAAGTCATTGGAATGAACAGGGATGAGAATCTTGTGGAATATTTTAGATAAATGCTACTTGAACCCTTAACGCATTCACCCCCTTCCACTTCGACTGCTTACAGGTTTTTCATCTAACAGTCCCATCCCTGAATGAAGAAGAAGTTCAGTTATTAAAATTTGACTTATGATGAACTGCATCATTGTTTAGGCTATATCATGTTTTGATCTTTTCAGCTGTTTTTGCTCTGTCACTCTGCTACTATTCAGATGTGAACAGTACTATGTAGTTACTGACACAATCCACATGGGTCAAGAACCTTCAATAAATCATTAAGTCATTCGGACCTACAAACCGATCCCTATCACAAATTTTGAGTTTTTGATGACATCAGGCAGCAGCTGCTCCGTACCCATAGGGTGAGGTTGGAATTTTGGGAAAATGTGGAGATTCTAGGGAATTTGGTGCAATTTTTAAGTGAATTTCGGTACATTGAACAAGTGATGCATATCATATGCAGTTTGCAGCACTCACGAGCCTTCAAACAGCAAATCGCCTCTGCTTATTCTGTCCGTCAATCAGTTGATTTGTCATCGTAAATTCAAGGTTTCGATTAGTTGCAGTCCTATACTATCTGCCACACGTGATTCATCTCTAACGCAAGATCCTGAGATTGTTGTATATTGATATAGTTGAGATGAGACAGACAATGACAGGGCTATCGTAACTCAAATACTGGAAATATCTGGTGTGATTTCTGCTGAAGAAACCTATAACAAATTTATCGCTCATACACATCACTCCAATTCCCACTAAAATAATCGAAATGTACTCGCTCAAAACTCGTTTCTGCTCTACCGACTTTATTTTAGCCGTGAAAGATATAATAAAATTAAGTCTGTACAAGGTACGCCCGACGTTTCAACTGTCTCAATGGTCATCACATATACAACTGTGAAACCAACTCATGTACTGCGCCTGACATTAAAGCATGGATGCGGAGTCGGAGTCCCGGAGTCCTATCAAATGATAGTACTCCGGCTATAAATAGACCCGAAATAAAATACAAACAAATTATCTATCCTCGTGCATAGCTGTCACTGTCAACTTTCTCCGTCAAACAAAAGTACAGAGACACTGCAAAGCTTGGAATAGTTGAGGGAATAAACCGTGATAGTGAAAAAAGGATTGTCTTTTCACTCGATGATTTAGTAGAGAAGACAGGCCTTCCTAGCCTCGATCACAGATATACGCATCAAAGGTCACATCAGAGACAAAAATGAAATATTAGTTTGTTTGAGAACATTACCTCTTACCCTCACGTTAATCGTGGGTGATGACTAGGGTTTACAATCTCGAGCCGTTTTCTCAATCCCGGGATTTTCGAGACTGGCTAATCGCAATCCCGGGATCTCGATCGAGATTTATATATACTGTATATGTTTTTAATCATTAAGTTTCAAGAAATATTTCAAAAGACGATACGTGCTTGTAAAATGTATATCTTTCAACGTGAACTAAACAAACATCTACAGTAGGTAAAACTAGTCAACTCGTAAAAAATATTGGCGAAGTAAGGTAAGACACTGAAATGTGTTCTCACTCATTCTCGACCGTAATTTCGTTAAGAACAAACCGGCCGCCGAGAATGCCATTTTGGATTCTACCGATGTTGGAGGTATCGATTCCAGAACTTGTTTCACACGCTTGAGGATCATTCCTGTGTCTCGAGATAGACTGAATTGTTGCAGTTCCATCCTAACCAACGATTCGAGAGAATCATTCCTTGCAGGAGGAGACTTTTCTAATACTAGCAGACTTCTCGCAAGTATCTCACAAAAGTCGTCATTTAAAAATTTAGTCGTTATTTTAAATCGTTGTGATTTGTCTTTCAGCTATCAATTTACGAAGTATTTTCAGTTTACAGAAGCAATACTAGTAGCAGTGTCACAACACTGTTTATTAAGCTTCTGAACGGTTTGTGTCACGGCATTGATTTAGCCCAGATTTCGCGCTGCTCCTCGGCACTAATGTCACGACACTAGTGTCATCGTGTGAACGAGGCTTAACCAGCTGGCTCGGCAAATACAGCACATAGGTAATTTATCAAACTTGGAACATTAAACTTTAGATGCATTTTCAAAAAAGCCATTGACTCTCTTAACTATGTCACTTAGAAGGAACTCAGGGCCAATCTTTCAAATATCTCGAAATACCTCGAGATCTCGAAGACGTAATCCCGGGATTTTTAATCTCGGAAATAGGTTCGAGATCCCGGGATTGTAAACCCTAGTGATGACTCATCCAAAGCGCATATTAAAATCGAAAGTGACTCATATTTTTTGAAGAAGGATGGGGATTTTCCTGCCTGGTAGAGACTGGAGAAAAACCGTATGAAGCACACATCAACAAGATGGGAGGAGCCGAGTCGCATGCATCCAACTTAAAGCGACATTTGATAAACTTTCATCGAAAATGATTTATAATTGATACAGTAATGATCACTGAAAATAGGTTTAGGTATGCCTATAATGATCTATGTTGTAGGTTTCCTGTTTTTTTTTAAATAAATTAGGCTATATATACTTGCCACCCGGAGTCGGAGTCCTATCAAAATGATAGGACTCCGCATACCTGGATTAAAGCCATAGACTAAGTTACCTAGGTAGAGTGTCGACTCAAACAAAAGATTATTTATCTGTAAACAATCTTGCATCAAAAGATAGCTTTTTGCGGAGATTATGTTCGTGCGATCCAAAAGAATATTTGATCACTTTTTAAGAAGCTACATTTTTGCAAATTATTCCTGCGTTTACATGCTAGCGACTTGGAACCTCAAAATATAAGTAGCATGAAGCTTTTAGGATATCAAAAAGAATTAAAATATAATTACAAGTATCTGAATCAAACAACTGATTATGAAGGAAATTTCATGAACCGCATTATAATGCAAGTCTTCATACAAACGTTGAGATATGATTCTGCTTCTTGGCTCAAATTTCAAGTTTGCTAACTTAGTAGATCTAATTCATACAGCTCTTTTCTACCAGACTAAGCGGATCTGTTAGGTTAAGCATCTTGTCCATTTATTCAGTGCATCCTACGGTCTATATAAATAATCACTGTGTGAAATTGAGTTATAAATGGTTAGAATCATAATACTATATGCAGCTAGAGTTCAACTTTTCATATCTAATTGCGGATTAATACAATTGCTGTGTAGTTATATAATAACTAGGGCCGACCTAATATGCATTAAGTGATCATTTTATGCGCATAAAAATGCGCTTAAAAAGTAATTTTATGCAATGAAAACTGTATTTATGCAATATCATTCTGATTATAGAACTAGCTGCAATATAGTAAGAAATGTAGGCCTATGTATGCATAAATGGTGAATAATCTGCCAACATTTTGAGTTCATTCCTAATACACAATGCATGCGGATGTGTTCCTTAGTCATACTAATGCGATTGCTCCTCATAAATGCCTTGTATTCTGAAAAAAGTCTCTCAACGTCAGAATAGGTAACCGGAGATCGCGACAAGAGCAATTGTTCTTCCAATGAAAATCTTTCAAAGTCCCTCTCAACCTGCGTCTTGAATCCTGTGTTCTTTTGAAGAACTTGCCCCAGCTTGGTCCTTACATTCGCATCAAAGTCATCGCTGATGCCATCGATCAGTTGTTTGGCTTGAGACGGATTGCACTTACGGTCTTGAAGCTGCTTCAGACAACGAGGAATAGAGCCACATTTAGAGGAAATGTCTACGATACCTCCTGCAATCTCGGTGTCCGAGTTTTCGAATAGCTCCTTCAGGTGAACGATTGCTGTACAATCATCCTCCAAGTCAACAATCACTTTTTTTCAGGGTCTGATAAGGTGATAGGTGATAAGAATATAGATGTCAACACAGGAAACGAGACACAATTTGTTCATAATAACTCCTGTTTTTTCAAGAAATCATCTATATATGTATAATATATTTAAAAGCACTTATTTTCATGATATGCATTTTTATGCAATTAAAGCTAAAATAAACATTTTTATGCATTTCATGCATTATGCATATTTGGTCGGCCCTGATAGTAACGCTTGTATTTTCTATTATCTACATCTGCCTGTCTGTGTTTTTTATCAGAACATCGTTCAGTCACATGCAGAATAAACCTAGTGATAGTGTTATGTTATCTGTTTTATGGTATCCAATTTTGCTTATCTAAAGAATTCCCAGAACAAGTCTCACTCTGCCTTGTTGTTGACAAGTACGATCTGTCAGAACTATTCACAGCATTTTGATTTTATTTATCATGGCCAAAATAGAATTGGGAGATCAGAACTAAATTTGCTACTTCCTCCCGCATGCCACTATCAATCATGAAAATTATTCGATTTATATTTTTTAATCCTGGTAAGGGATACGAGGAAAGGTTTTGGAAACATGTGTCTTGCCAGCATTGACATACGGATTAGAAACGGTGTCACTACCTGAGCAGCAGCAAAAGATGTTGCAAGTGTGTGAAAATAACTGGGTCAGGCGTATCTGTAGTGTAAGGTTGGCGGAGAAACGAAGAGCGGCGCAGCTGATGGATGAAGTAGGATCGAAGAAAATGGTGACACAGAAAGTGGTGGAAAAGAGACTGAGGTGGGCAGGGCATGTGGCAAGGATGGGAGACGAAAGGGGAGTGAAACAAGTGGTAGAGATGGATGACACAATGACAAGAAGAAGGAGTCGGTCAAGGATTCGCTGGAAGAACTGCATCAAAAGAGACCTGGAAAGCACGGAAGAAGACTGAAGGAGTCGGAAGAAGAAGGCGAAGGATAGATGGAAATGGCGGCAAAATGCTAAGGATGCGCCGAATGGGTGTGATGGAGAAGACGTGAAGTGACTACTGACTGCGCTTTTTACTTTGAATATCGATTTATTTTTATGTGTATGACATTCCCCCTATCCCTTTTCAAGGAAATGGGGTTGTTAAAATAAAATAAAAGGGGAAATGAATCTTTCTATCATCATATAAACCTAATCAATATATCTAGAAACATTAAACGCTTCTAAACACTGCTATCTACTGTAATCTTTTCTCAGTCGCGTTCATCGACTTCGAGCCCTGATCTATCACCTCTAACTTTAACTCCACCAGAATCATCAGCGCACCTACTTGAATGCGTGCAATCTTTTCAGATGAAGGAGGAGCAGATTGAGGTGCTCATACATGAGGAGCGCCATTTATCAGAAGATCAGGCTATGAGCCTTTATTCTGCGAAAGAAATGAATGACTTTTTTCAAGCTATCGTCACATACATGTGTAGTGGGCCGAGTGTAATACTTGTGGTCAAGCGAGGTGACAGCGGTATCATTGATGGGATGAAAAGTTTGTTGGGTCCTCCAAATGTTGAGGATGCACGAAATAAAATGCCGGAATGCTGGCGATCCATCTTTGGAACAACTGGCTTTCAAAATGGTATTCATTGCTCGGATTCTTATGAATCAACCATGAGGTGAGCTGAGATGAGTCATTCTACTCTGAAAAACTCAGACTTCATTGAAACACCACATTTGTCATTCCGAAGATACATGTGATATTCGATGTATGAAGCTATACAGAACGATTGCTGTACCGGCTATAAGCAACATTTTCATAGAAAACATAATCTTAACAATGCTCTTCCTTTATTGCTGAGTAGTAATTAGTCTTGCATCTGCAGGTCTCCAAATCGATTTTATGAGATGAATTTCATTAAAAGATATAGAGAGTCCTTTATGTATAATTAAAAATCTCTTACATCTGATAGCTATACCGGAATCTCGCAACGAAAATTTTGATGCAAAATTCTGACGCTGCAATCTTGCTCTCTATCAGCAAAACGTATAAAATTGACAATAAAAAATGATCAACAGTTCTAAAATCGACGATGCGTAACACACACAAACAATTGCATCCTTTCGCGAATTATGTATGGATGAGGAGATTTTAAGCCATAAATCGGTCTGATGTTCTATGAGGTTTTGGCGCCACTTATGATATTATTATTTTATTCACTCCTTGTTTCTTACAGGTATATTTTTATCATAAATAGTTTTCTGATAACACACATCAAAAAGCAGCTCAATATAATGCAGTCTCTTTCATTTTCTGTTGCATAACAGAAGAAAGCTTTTTATTCTGCTTTTGTTCTTGTCATATAAAATGTGATAAATGATGATAAACGACCGCTGTGAATATATTCTGTTAGTCTACTGAGACATTCAGTTTAGGAAGCATTGATCAATTCAATTGTGTTTCAAAGGGCAATTGAATACAATAATCATGGACTTCTCCTTTGATTACTTATCTTGATTACTTTGATCGCTTATCTATCCTCGTGTCAATCATAGCTACTCAATCCGTCTATCAGACAAAGAGATATGACTCCAGTCACATGGATTGACAGTGAATATCGAATCGGGAAATGAATGGAACATCTCACACACACGTAATCGTACACATGCACAAGACCAAAGTTCACATATGAAGAGGCATGGCCTCAACGATAAATTAACAAGCGAAGTTCATGTGAGTGAATTGACATACTACTCATAATGTTTTGCGTTCTAGCTCTACGTGTATAATAAATTGCGCACTGAGCTTAAAAGCATTCATTTATGCGTTTTTTGCCTCGGATGAAACAAATATCAGTTTTGGTAGAGTATCAATCAATATTTTGGTTTTGTTTTCACAATTAGTGAGATAGAATATAACTTCGTTTGACTCTTGTCTAATACTTAAGTGAGAAATATCTACATAAAAGCATACATAAAATATCACTATTCAAAGACCGCTTGGCAAGCGCTTTCAAATAACCTCGGAGGATCCATGGCTCTTACGGGGACAACAGAAGCCGTTTTTCGCGGTTGTACCAAGATGTCTTTCGACATCGTGAAAGTCAGAGGCACTGAGTTGATCAACTTTTTGAGTGTTTGTGCATCACATGCATTATAAATTTATATACACTTCGTATATTGAATGATCACTTACATGGATGCAGCTTCTCACATCTTAAAATACATAGCCTAAAATCGTCTAATCTAAACGTGAAAGTAGTAATCACATCGAAATTCTATCTATCTATATAAAGATTTCATTCATCACAAATGCGCAATAGTCTGCTTGCGCAAAAATGTAAATTTGCCGCATAGGACGATTGATAGCATAGACATCCTGAGCATAAAAACATTTCACGAAAATTTTATATTGCCAGTTGACGGCAGATTCCAGAATCAATAAGTTTCACGAATACTAATGCACGAGTATGTATACTAGTAGGCCTATTTTACAGTGTGCCTTTGCGCATACACGCAAATATGCTTTTCTACTTGAATTGTATTGAATACACATTCAGTTATTACCCGGTATATAAATTTATTGATTGAATAACTAAAATGGATGACATCAGATTATTGTTTAAGAGAGAATGTTTAATTATCATTCTCGCGCATTCATCGATTCTTCATTTTTTGACAAAATTTCTGACAGTCATAGTTGATGACATGAGTGATTATTTGCTTCCAATTCTTCGCCACATGATGGCTAAAATTACACTACTTTTGATAGCTCATCAACCAAAGGCATTTGTGTAGCCATCTCAATTGTGACAGTCAACCCACTGGGATTACTATCTGGTATCAATTTTCTCTCAAATTGGTGTCAGAGGTCAGTGTTTCAAATGCATCCACACAATGATCAGTAGTACAAACTGCTCTTTCGGATGGATAGTAAAGGTCACCTCGGTCAATGCTTCTGGTGAACGTTGCCGACAGGGCTGGATAACATCCTTGTTCGAATTCAAGTGAAACGAATTCTTTTCATGAATACGGACATGGATATGGAACGGCATAGCTGACATGCGTGCGAAAGGAACAATGTTGAAAATCTCTAGGGATTTTGTAATGCAGTCGCTGTGAACGTTTTTTAAGGAAACAACCCCACATAATCTTTATAGCGATATCTCAATGACTTGATAAAAAAGCAATATCTGAGATTTTGGATTTTTGACAGAAAATATTTCAGGAGTGCTTCGTTTGTTGTTCTTAGCGATAAAATGTTGCTGATATTGTTTAACGCGGACAGTGATGGGAGAGTGAGGATATTCACATGAAGGTTTCCTTGTATCAACTCGTGCTAGTTGCTTTCCCGATTGATGCCAACACCAAAAGATAAGTTGTCTTTGATTTTTTGGAAATGATGAAAATTTCAACTGTTATGTTTTACTTCATGCTTTTCAAGAAATGAATAGCGTTTTCAATCAACGACTCAGTATTTGTTTATAACTTATGATATTTTTTACAAGGGCCAAAATATTCACTGCTTACATGACTGATGCTACTTTGCTTGTACTTGCACTTGTAATATACATGTACCTTGTTCTGGGAGAGTAAAAAATTTTGCACATGTGCTTTGACAGACAAGTCATACAGAAATTGAAAGGAGCAGGAAATTGAAGGAATATCAATAAAGTCTGACATTAAGTTAGGCGGTTACCGGATAAGATTTCGCAAATACTAGTTGGTTTACATTCACGGGTCTTCAGTTTTTCATGAAGTTCTTTCAAAGAACTCACAGTCTTGTTATCTTTCATTCTGGTCTGCAATCGATGAGTTTGACGCTTTTGCTAATTCGGCCAACGTCATTTGTTGGTCGGATACCTCTGAGATGTAAGTTAATATTGTTCACTTTAACAGGCACACGATTAATTCATCTTTCTAACATTGCCGGATTCCTACGAGGAAATACAAGGAAAATAATGACATTATTTTCTCCACATCTTTTCGAACATGCAATGCACCTGTTCACCATTTTAGAAAAGGTTCATTGATTATGCGTACGGTTGATCTGTCTACAAAAAGAGCACAAGTTACTGCCATTAAACTTTGCTCATATCATCACTTATTCCATGCTTTTTCAAATCATCAGTTTGCCGTCAATTGGCAAAGCTAACAAAGACAGCATATCCATAGCTTAGATAGGACCCCGTGAAATGTCTTTCCCACAAAATATCTAGGAGTCCATGATTGATAGTAACAGACTGATGTTTGTGTACATTGTATCCATTAAGTAAAATACAAAAATTATTTTATTAGTAGCATTATAACCAAAATGATTATGATTGTATTGTAATAACCATGTGGCTCGGCGGGCTGAACCCGGCCGGTTCCAACTCAGCGTTTCCGTCACATCGCCTATTCTTGCTAAGCATTATTATCTGACTCCTAAGGTTTTTAGCACGAGCCTTTTTCATGATAATAATTACTTGCACAATTAACACTGCATTGCATACATTGTTATGAAATTTATCGTTGTAGAAACATGGCAGCATTTAAGAGGCATATTATTTTTAGCTGTGACATCAAAACTTTATTTGATTAATTGAATCAAGTTTATTGCCATACATTTCTACCGAAAGACATAAGTTCAATACAATTTGAAATGATATTTATTAACAGAAATCTACTTATTTTAAGCAGTACGAAATGCATGACGGATCACACTGCGAGCGTATTTATACTTCGAAATACAGATGAGTATTCGATTTCCAAAATGAATGACATTGAAGCGCAGCGTTGTGCTTTGTCAACCACAAGCGGCTATTGCCCATCGTGCATAATCCTTCATCACGTTGTGCTAAAATGAATTGAGCATGAAAATAAAATACTGATTTTCAGAAATAATCATGAAACAAAGTTGTGCTTGTGAGTCAAAGTAGAAATTTTCGAAATTTTGCAATGCTTTACTTTTCAGAAGAGAATTGCGCAAATTTTATCATGATTTCGCAAAGGCAAATACTCACGAGCTGAATTAGTGTTGATCTCGTCATGTTACATAGAGTGACTGCCTCTCTTTATTATCATATAGTGAAGCTGAGAGATGGAAGCAATCGCTATCTGAAAGTCAATAATGGGCTGCGAGTCCTGAGTAAAGCTGTCCACTGTTAAACTGCACGCAAACGAAATCCGAGTTGAAAAATTGCAAATCAGTTGCATCCCCAATAATGATGCGAAGTACATATATTTTTATAAACGTGTAAAAAGCGATATTCTTGCTCGGTCCATGCATACTAAATTAACATAATATTAACTATGTGTATATGTCTTTAACTATGTTGTTATGAAATAATGACAAAATGAAAAATCTCATGTTGCAATCTTCTGTAAAGTAAAATTTAAACACATGAAGTTTGATTCATTATGCATAAATTATTTTCATTTAAATGGTCATTTTGCATGACGTTTATACATATTGCTATTATTTCAACAAAATTAATTTATTTCAGAGAATTGGCATTCTTCTTTCCTGACTTTGTAAACCCGACTCGAGTTGTAGAGAAGCCAAAGATGGAGAATACACTTGCCATTATTCGTCCAGATGCGGTAATCGACTTCAGAGGTAGGTACGAGCGTTCAAATCCATTAAAGATCCAAGAGAGACAAAATTATTTGATAAACTTTCTTTCAGATGACATTTTGGAGGTTATTCATGAGAATGAGTTCGCAATTGTCATGGAGCGTGAAGAAACAATGTCAGAAGAACTGTTCGAACTATTCTACGAGGATGTTCCGGATTCAATCTTTCGAGATCGTCTGATGGATCAAATGACCTCTGGACCATCTCTCTTTCTGGTATTGCGAAAGTTGAGTGGAGTCTCCGAGTGGAAAGAATTGTTAGGTAGCGCCAATATTACTTTTTTCTGTTACAAGTCCAATCATTCATTAACATTGAATACGCATTCACTAATTATTCTTGTAGGAATGAGGTACATGGAACACGGTAGAGTTTTTTATGCTGAACGCTTGCTTTACATTCTCTCTTTAAGGTACTATGCTCTCTAATCTCAATGGACTTCGAAGCACTTTCAGTTGTGAATTAAACACATGCTAGAAGCAGAGTTTGACGGAGTCTAAACTAAAGGTCCTTTCAGCTTATGAACATATGGATAAATTGTTTAGACGTTTTTCGCAGAATTAACTAAAACACGTGTGGATATGACGGTTAGATTATTTGATAAAGAAGGACTATTTGTAGACTACCTACATGATGGCAGATGGATGCTTGTAAATCTAAAAATAATTTACCTTATTTGGATCAAAGTGATCGAAACGCAGCCCATGTAAGAGCTTCACATTGTTGCAGGTAATCAACGATTAATGTTGACGCACAATGACTAGTAACTTGATGGCATAATTTGCGATGTAAAGACCACACAAAATTTCATAGTGCCGGATAATTTGTATAGTAATTATATGTGTAAACTTTTTTTGGATTTAATGTACGCATAACAAAAGCAGATGTGGAGCCCCGTCTTAACGAAGCCATCATAAAATAGCGATTGACAGATGCGAAGTTTAGGTCGCGAGGAATCAACATAAGCTTAAGTTCAGTGACATCACCTCCTCCGTTTTTTGACTGGCTGATTCTACGATGCCATGTGTGCTGTGAAATGTACGGTAGAAGGTTATGACAAATTACCATCGAAATGATCGCAAAGAAGTTTCTCAATCAAGACGTACGTATTTTCTGCTGATTCCGAAGCACCTCCAGTACATTAAAAGTGAACGAAAACAGGAACGGTAATCTCCGTGGCACAATGGTTAAGCGGTTGGCCTAGCGATCTTTCGGTCCAGAGGTCGAGCCCCGAAAGTGTTATTGGAAGTCGACAGGAAGGGCATCCGGACTAAATGGTCACAACGCTACAGTTATTCAAATCGCAATGACTAAGTGTGGGATGCCTTCACTTAAGGAGGCGCTGATAGACACATTGACTATCAGTGAATCTTTTGTTATCGCTGAAGGAAACAATTGAAGGTTGCATCACGAGTGACGATCGAGGGCGAAGCCCGAGATCGACAAACGAGTGTTGCAACCGAATTGTTACACTCTGTTTTTTTGGACAGAGTAATGTAAGCGATTTATCACCACACTTAGCCGATTTCTATGTAATTGCTTGAACTATTAGGGAATTTGTACTTTATTGTTCCTCGATGAATGGCATAGAAATCGTTTTTCAACCATAGATATCTATAACTAGCAATTTTGGCTGGTCAACAGTTTGCAGATGTGTTTTGGAACGCTATCTTAGCGCTATGATAGCGTTATCCGACAAACTAAGTATTTCAGAACGTGCTATTCTTTATCATGAAGCGCCAATCTATGCGCTATTTATTGAAGTTCTGAGAAACGCTACTTAACACAATAGGAAATTGGTTGTTGTCTGTAATTGTAAATGAAAGCTATCTTGTTTTATGCACCTTTTTGGCGGAATGTTTTTGCATGTTTACTACTTGTCAAGTTACAAGAGTTCCAACATCAGTATTAAAACTTATTCAGATTTTTTTGTTTTCTAATTCATATCAATGTAGCCTACTGTCACAATTTCAGATTTGTAGTGATGAGAATTATTAACAAGTCAATCATTAAAGAATAGATTTCATATCAAATACAATCAGCAACTGCTTTATCAAAAGAAGACACTTATGAAAGAGTAACAATACAACGCTATGAATTTGTATGGGCATTCATTCTGTCTATTCCCTTATTCCAACGCAACTAGGTGTGAAAGTCTTGACTGGCAACAGAATCTATTGTGTTCGCTGTTGTACAAAGAGATTATCAGCTATGTTATAAAGAAACGCTATCTTAGCGTATCTGGATAACAGAACAAGTTGAAATTACGGTTACATTCACAATGTGCAATTACGAGCCATAGCAATCTTGGGTCAGATAATCAACAGATCAATCTATGCAGGCGGGCAGTGTTATTCTACTATAGCGCTAGAAAACGCTATCTTAGCGCTGTCATAGCGTTCGAAGTTAGAATAGCGTCACAAAATTGTGTTGAGACAGAGCCTTTCATACAAACTTCAGCGTGTGAAAAATGTGGAAATACCTTGTCAGACAGTCTGACGCTATCTGTGTTTCATACAACTCACGCAAGCTGTGAGGAGCTCGAACGCTATCTAAGAAAGTGATATCTATGGTATTTCTTTATTCAGCAGTTGAAACAAGTGAAATTACATCAACTGCACTTACATGAGGACGCAATGCAAGTGATTTAGAACTTCATGTTGATGTAACTGAAACTACCACAGTTAATGCATATGCATGGCCAGAGTGTAACAATTGATGTAATTGTCGAAGACCCTATCTAAATTGCCATTTCTGGAATACAATGAGTCTCGCGTCCAACTTTGCATCTGACGAATGCGAGTACATTAAATAAATCGATTCACAAAGTCATTTTAATTGGGAAATTGAAGTAGTAGATGTTATAATTCTCATCTCCTTTCTTTAGGGCATGTATTTCAACCGACCAGGAAAAGGAAATAGTAAATAAATGCTCAATAACATGAGCTCAAATGTGAGAAAATAAAAAAGAAATATGTAACTGTAGTTGCTGTGGGAAATTCATTGTTCTACGGCAATGGAGTCCACAGTTTCCGTTGTCGAAAGTGTGTGAATGGCAAATCTGCAGACGGCGATGACTCCCTAGAAATCAACGGCATGACGGTGAAAGAGGTGCAAGATTTCTGCTATCTTGGGGATGTCCTTGATAGAGAAGCCGGAACGGAAAGTGCAGTCAGAGCGCGCATTGCAATCGCGTGGAAGAAGTGGCGGGAGCTAGCCAGCCTGTTGACAAACAAAGGCATTCCGTTGAGTTACAGGGCACACGTATGCGAGTTGTGCATAAGATCCGTCCTAACTGGTATGCCTGTGTCAAAGAAGACCTAGAACAACTGAAGGTCAAGGAGGACACTGCTCTAGATCGGAAAGCGTGGAAGAAAGTCATCGCAGGAACGTCCAACCCTGGTGGAATCGGGAACGAACGACGAAAAACGAAAAAGTAAATAAGCAAGTAAGTAAGTACGGCAACAGTATATAATTGTTTCTATATATAGGACCTATTAAGTTAGTGACATGGATTCGGATTTGACGAAGATCACGGTCATGAGGCAGATAGAAAATATATTATATGGTGCCAGTTGCAAATAGATTTTTTCTGACTAATTAAGAACTCAGAATTTGTACGCTCTTCTTTCTATGAAAGCTAAAAAAATGGAAAAAATTAATAAAAAATTAATTGATATTAATTATTAATTAATTGATTAACATTCATGAAGGCCCTTTTGCCACTGATTCATAAAAATTTGAAGAAGAAACATTTAGTTGGCAAAACATATGTCGATCACAGACTTCCAGCCAGAGATTATTGACAGATGCACATCACCGATAGAGACGAGACTGTCAGAAGCCAATCATATTGAAGAACAAAGATCAGCACTCAATCGAAAACATGAAATAGTCAGACGTTGGACGTGCCCGCACTCCTGCCAAACCTTGACAATGCGAGCCGGCTCGCGAGAGCTCGGACTTGTAAATATTTTTTAGCAAATAGACTGTATATATTTTTAGTAGCTAATCTTTTCTTGGGGAGACGACACCCGGAAGTGAGATTCACTATGAAGAAACATTTCCATGTTTTCTGTCAGAGAAGTAGCATGTTTTCTGCCTTTTAAGTCAGATTTCTGGTGCACTGTGTCTGGATATGCAAAACCAATGGTGAAATGTTGCTAGGATTTTTTCGGTTAAGGCTTTCAGGAATCTGCTCCTTGCGTTTTTTCCAATTATATCATGCACATGTATCCATCCGTAGGTGCTATAAGGTAGCTTTACTGTGGTATGGGGCAGCTTACATACACCCGTATCTAACGTCAGGTGGTGCTAGTAACCTCTGGTGCCTCTACAGGTGGACAGACTCGATCCCAGGACCTTCTGCACATCCTTGTCGAAGTGCAGCCCTTTACCAACTGAGCTATCCTACCACCTGTGAATTCACAAGCTCTTTCACTCAATTTCTGTCATCATTTTCAGATAGTAGTTTATCATGAAAGCTCACCTGTTGATTTGATAAATGTTTTATCGAAATGTTTTTGGATACAAGATCAAAGGGTTGGACTAAACATGAAATGTTATTCATAGTACTTACATTGCAAATTATCTTTTGAGTAATGCAAATAACGTTCTACACTTCTATCACAAAAACAAATTTCGCCGGCGTATCATCCTACGGTTGACCATCATTGTGCACGGCTCCAGATTGTGTTTGCATCCTTGTCTGCCGAGTAAGACAGCTGATGAGAAAAATAAACGGATCCGCCTCCAGACGCATCAGTCCGTGTGCGTGGGTCGGGATGAAATTAAATAGTGAAGATTGGTCTTGTAATCCGACGTCGAAAAGAAATCAATGTCCTTAAGATTTTTTATGAGCAGGCAAATTAAGTATTGCGTGCTTCGGTTCTCGCCCCGTCACGGTCGATGGCTAAGCGGAAAGTCGCAATTAGTGTGGGTGTATTATATATGACGCCCAGCTTTTTATCTGAGTGCTATTTATCTGTCTGTAAAAGTTGACATTAAGAGGCGGGTTTAGAAACGTGAATTGGTGCTGTCTGTTGATTGATGAGGTTTGAGGATTAACTTGACGGATGAGTAAAGCAGATGAAAAGCAGACTTGAAGATGGAAATAAGGAAGTCTATGACAGTCGTCTGCAAAGGTTTCCAACAAACGGTTGTTTTTGATGTTTATTGATTATTTTAGTTAGTCGGAAGTGAAAGTCCTTAAAAAACATTTTAGCGAATAGTGCACTACCGCTCATCTCTGTATCCATATCTATTGAGACAGCTGGCTGTTCTTGAATACATGTTGAGTAAAGGGGAAATGGAAGCAACTACCCGCACTTGACACTTGAATATTGTTGAATATTCTTTGTAGCAATAAGTTCCGATGAAACCATAATTTTGATAAATTTATCAAATTTCAGCAAAAGTGATCGCTAGAGATATGTGCCTTCCTACAGAGCTGATAATAAAAAACGGACCACCTACGTTCTACTGAAGCTCAATCGATTCTCATGTTTTCCAGTCATGTCGCACATCAACGTGACATGCATCATTCGAGAGCTTACATTCTCAGCTTTCAAATGAGCTATGATAAACGTGTATCCGTTATTGTATTTACTGAGCAGTAATCAAAATATGAAAATAATTCAATTTAAAAATTGTAGGTTTTCAATGAGAAAACATGTGAGTATGACAATGAATCAAGCACGGGGAGAATGATGCTCATTTTGTGAGCTTTCTTTTGATTTACTGGTCATCAAAATCGGTGAACTATGAAAAAATTAGTGGTATCGCACAGTTATCATAAAATCGTGACTCTTTCAACTAAAAATGTCGTATTCTCAGGTTTCCATCAGAAATGTTCAAACTTGGTATCTTCAGAATCCTTGCGATGTAAGGAGTGCGAATAAATAAGTTTCATTCAATTGTGTTCAACAGTTCTTTTTCAAACTTCTTCGACATTTTTTGTCATTACCGCAAAAGTACACAAACAATATGTAAGGTGAGGGAAGGACAAAACAAAACAACTGACCAAGGCATGTCTCTTTGTTCTCTAACAGTGACCGCAGATTGTTCACCTTGCATGTTTGGGTACTTTATCGGTAATGACAAAAAATGTTGAGGAAGTTTGAAAAATAACTATTGAGCTTACTTGAAAGAAGCTTACATATTCGCACTCCTTACATTGCAATGATTCTGAAGATGCCAAACATGAGCATTTTTGATGGAAAAGTACGAATATTACATTTTCAGCCGAAATAGTCACGATTTTGTGATAAATTCACGATATCACTAATTTTTCATAGTTCACCGATTTTGATGACCAGTATATCAAAAGAGAGCTCATAAAATGTTCGTTCTCCCCGTGTTTGATTCATTGTCATACTCAAATGTTTTCTCATTGAAAACTTGCAATTTTTGAATTGAGCGATTTTCATATTTTGATTACTGCTCAGCAAATACCATAACGGATACACGTTTCTCATAGCCCATTTGACAACTGAAAATGTAGGCTCTCGAATGATGCAATGCATGAGAATCGTTTGAGCTTTAGTATTACTTTGGTGTTCCGTTTTTTATGATCAGCACTATATTAGGCATGGTGAATTGTTGATAGGTTTAAATCCGCGCCTTTGGAACTAGTGTGTAAGTACGTATCCGATATACACAAGACGCAAGGAATCATCTGTTGAAAGAGGTAGAAAGACTCTGCTTTATTATGAGCTCGGAAACGACGAAATAAATTCTGCCATTATTTAATGCCAAACCCGAAGCTGAGGCTCTTCATCGTGCAGACTGTGATCCAGATCAAATGGTATAAAGTACTTGCGGAGTGCCATCCACCCTAGGGTCGGGGCAACCTTCACACACGTGTTACAAAGTTGTGAGAGCCCAGTGAGAGTGGTGGTAGCTTTCGAGGTAGACAGACTCGAACCCTCGACCTTCTGCACCTTCACATCGAAGTGCGACCAAACCAGTTGAGCTATCCTACGCTGCTTGACTCACTCGCTTTATCAACGAATGTTCCGATCACAGAGATAAATTGCCTTGTGTACGTGTTTGGGTCTAGAGATGACTCTCCTTGTAATACTGATGGTCACAGACAAAACCAGTCTCGAGGGTCAAGAATATATATTTTCCGTTCAACGTAATGCAAATTCAAGCCCATATTCTGACGAACCAGAAGATTGACATCACATTTAACGTACAGAGTAAGTAAATTTAGATCATGAGGAGTCGAACGGTGTGAATAACATCTCCATTTGACGAATTTATCATGGAGGAAATTTGATTTAAAGATAGGTACTTTTCACTTGACAGGCCTGCCTGCAATCTGACCGTTAAAGTTCGTGGGTTCTCTGACAAAACTACTTCTGCAAAGCGCGCGCTTGGCCAGTCACACCAGCCGAAAAGAGACGAATATCTACGTCAATCTCTATCGCTTGCTACCATTGCATGCAATGGCTGGGATAGGATTATGTCCGCTCTAGTATAACCCATACGTAAATGAATATATTTCTATAGGCCCGTTGGTCTTGCGGTCTGAGGCTGTCCTGAATGTTCTCCAGTTCCAATGCAAGCAGACTAGTTGAAATCTGCCCGGGACCCAAGAGGCCCAATAGACTGAAACATTCCTCTCATGAACTGTGGTTTCATAGAATATGAATTATTGCTCCACCGATTCAACCTTTGTCTTTAATTTTCATTTTAGGACCACCTGAGATCGAACCCCCACCTAGCAGTGAGCATGGAGCAGAGTCTGTGGAGACAGCGGATGTAAATGCATCTGAGAAGGATGAGATCACGGAGGAGGGCGAAGAAGGAGAAGAAGAGGAAACAGTTGTGAAGCTTCGTCAGAGGTTTACATTAGCAGGCATTCATATCAATCTCATTCACGGTTCAGATTCGTTGGAGTCCGCCGAAAGAGAAATTGATCTATTATGGCCTAATGAACTGTTACTAGCAATCCTGAAACCTGATGGAATGGAGCACTTTAAAGAAATAGAGAAAATGATACAAGATGTTGGGCTTGACCTATCCAAGAAGAAAACGGTTCATTTGGAAAAGGAAGTTGTTGAACAAATTTATCCAAATGTTCAGGAAAGTGAATTCTTTCCTCAACTTGTCGATCACATGACCAGGTAAGCATTGAACAATCCATTGGGAGATATACAGTTTCTGCCGAAGGCTAAATAGATTTGGCAAATCTGAGGATAGATTATCAGGCATTGTTATGTGAGTGCTACTGTATTTCTTCAAGTCAAGGCCTATGAACTTTTAGGAACTTTCGCCGATTTCAGAGCAGAAAATTGACGCCATTTAGCCCTTTGGCATTTAGGCTTATCAATTTATGCCGAACTAAAACTATTAAACAACTCCCATGCCACCCATTCATATATTGTGAGCCAAAAGTCATCAAGAAATGTGCGAAAACATATTTATATGCGTGTAGGTTCCTTCATGTAATACATAAACATGCATTTGCTCACGGCTCGAAAGGGGCAGTTTGTGACGGTGTGCCATGCCACCAGAACTTTCCTCATCCAGAGGTGGCATGCGAATTAGTCAGGTTAAAATTGACCTTGACAACCCCAATAATTTTCACTGCCTCGTAAACCTTTATTAATGCGAAAACTCTTACATGCAGCAAGTTTTGAGCAAAATCATTATTGAAAAGTCAATATACGCCAAGCCTCTTCTCTGATAATCATTATAGTCGTAGCTTGATTTTCTAATACGTCAAGGGAGAACTGGGTGTTGACAATCCTATAAAGTTCATGAATGGGCCGGGAATTCCAATTGGCCCCTGGAAAACTGGGAAAACACTTGAAAATGGCCATAGCCCCGCGAAATTTGAGTGATCCCTGAGTAATTACAAGGCAAATAGGCCTCATTCAAGTTTGTTCATAAGTTACTGATAATGACAGAGCCTAAGCATTACATCCAATGTCATGTTGAGAGATATGAACTAGGCCTATTGATGATTGTTGATTTTGGATGAAGTGTAGCTACTCAGGTATTTTCCCATTTTCCAACTGAGGATTCAGCTCAATATCTAACTATTCTATTAACAATTGCACGAGGTTGAATATGTAGCCGCTGATCTCCAATTTTATATCAAAGTCATGGACATCGATGAAAGTTTCTCAGTATCCTCGCAATTAGAGAAGGGTAGTCAATCTGCCAGATGCTTGATTTTGATACTTATCAGTCATTTGTAAAGCAAATTTGATACCTCGGTGGAAAATATAGCTGTTACCCGGGAAAACCCTTAAACCCGGGTAAATGAAAATCGAAAATCTTTCGACAGAAGAAATCTCACTTGTAAATTTTATTATATCGAGAGAATTTTGTTGTTGCAACCACAAGGTCATGCAGATCAAGCACACATGCACACGTGTATTTAGGTCATCAGAGATTATTATCTGATTGGTAGATGAAGCCACAGAATTAGACAGGTCATCTCTTCTTCTGTTTGACTAGAGAGGAAACATTGGAACATGTAGCGTTAATGAAATGGCACAATCTGCTGACATAATACCATAGCAATCGAACAATGAGCAGCCAGTTCAACATTAAGCACTCCAAATTGTGCGAAGCTTCGGTTACTGTTATCAACCGGATCACACAGCAAAGAAACACAGTCGATGTCAAGTTCCACAGAGAAGTTTGTGAACGTTTTTTCGTGCGCCTGCTGACTTTTTAGATAATGATCGGAGGACACAACATTATCGAGAAAACTTTTGCGTAATGATTTAAATTCTTCGAATCTGAAGGAATAGTGGCGATCGGAGCATTTTGAAGGAATTCACAGCAATCCGCAAGCAACGCACGACTATTTTTCCTATCTCTGCAAGGTATTAAAAATTTCTTTTTGCCCACTTAGTAAGTTCCTGCATGTGCCATCGTTTTGAATCAGTTTGCACTTCTAGCAAGGTGATACGCTTTAAAAATCTAATTCTGTGACTCTCCACCTTGTCATTTCATTCAGTTCCGTGTACGCTCCAATAGAGAACGGATTAATAGCCGAACTTCTATTTTATCAATTTCAGCCTCCTAATCACGAATCTGAGCTCAGATTCCACAAATTCGCAGTTCTCTTTGAGAAATTCATGTTTACCGATAAAAGTGATTCCGTTGTGAAGTTAGCGGGACCAACTTCCTAGTTTCGCTGATAAGCGCAGCAAATCAGCTTTATTTTGTCACTACTTGATCCAATCTGTTGCGTTGATCACAAATGTACGCTTCATTTTTCATAACAATGCAGTTAAAACGGTAGTATCGCAACATGTTTAGTACGTATATGAAGTTAGTGAAACTACCCAACGGAAACAGTTTTCATCGCAGCGTGATTCTATTTGAAATAACTATTACTTTATCAATTTCAGACTCCTGATCATGAATCTGAGCTCCACAAACTCGCAGTCGTTGTTGATAAAACCAGTCAAAAGATAAAAGTGGTTCCGCTGGGAGGTTCCGCTAACGTTACACACGTGCACATCAGCCCTATTTGCATCGCAAATACAGAAGTTGACTATGCTTCCGATTCAGGCTCGGTTCCAGAGCCGTAACCTGAACCGAGCATATCCACGTGTACTCGTACATCATTATGCTACAAGCAGAGCTGGAACCGGACCGCTTTTTTCTGCCCGGGCCCGTATACCGTCAACCGGATGAAATTTTCATGTGGGCTTGGGTGATATCATTTATGGTTTATCGCACTCTACCATCCTTGATGAAAACAATCCCTGAAATTCATTATAAAATGCTAATTATTTATTACATGATTGTATGCTATAAGGCCTATGTGTGTCATTTGTAGGCAAATTGATAAATGTTTAACAGAAGGGTGAATTTCAATCGAAAATTTTCATTTTTTTAAATAAATATGTGCATGCAAAGCGCGCTTGTCTGTCACATTTAATTTGGATCTCATTTGATGTATCGATAACTGCCTATTATTGCAAGCTATATTCAGGTTCATATGAGCAGGGAAAACGAAAACACAGAGGATTGTATTTGAAAAAATGAAGTCACTAATTCAACAGTTAAACTAGATATTTAATCGACTGTGGTGACCAAAGTTCCAGAGACATGTCACTTGCTAATCGCCAATCGATTGTGTTTTTTCATGCTATTGCTTATTAAGAGTCATTTTGATAAGCCATTCACATTTATTAATTCAGAGAATTCATAGGGAAAATGTTATTAACTTTCGAAATAATAAATATCGGCCCGGGTGCTAGATATTTCAAGCCCGCGCGCGGCCCGTCCAAGGCCCGGGCAAAAAATGCGTCCAAAAATGGAAGCATGTGGATGGTAGTGTATTATCCAGTGACTGTCTTCTCAGTTGTAGTTTCTTATCTTCATAACTTTGAGAATGCATGACACACGCAATTGTCATAGTAGGTGAAATTTCGACAGGTACTCATTGAATACTATTTTTTAGCACACTACTGACAAGTCGCCAATGTTAGTGCGCATGTAATAATTTATAGTTGTCACTTTTTGCAAGCACAAAGTAGAAAGAATAAGCAAATATTGAGTTGCATTCTCCGTTGAAAAGTGGGAGCAGACCTGAATAGTTAACTGATACTTCAGCGGGTTTTTAATTTAATCAAAAATAAATTATTCTTTTACATTGACAATCTGTGGTTCTATGCACCCCGGTCGTTGATGATAGAAAATATGAAAGATGCTATCTTCTTCGGAGACTATATGTACATTTAAAAAGCGAGATGCATGAAGTTGTGCTGACGTTTCACGGTCTTGCTTGGTCGTCGGAGTGGAAGAGAATGTCTGAGCCCTTGTTCATCGCGGGTGACCTCAACATTCATGTTGAAAAGCCTGATGACCCCCATTCGAAGACTCTTCTCAGCCTGTTCCAAGCATACGGTCTAGAATGCCGTGTAACTGGCCCTACCCATAATCACGAAGGGACTCTCGACATCATTGCATCAAGATGCGACTTACCATCACCTGAGGTTGTTGTTGATGATCCTGGACTATCTGATCACTGTCTTGTCACGTGGAGAACATCTCTCCCCCGACCTCTACCTGTCTATCTCACCATCATTTCACGCCCATGGACGTCTTTGAACAATCAAAATCTACGCACAATTATCTCCAGTTCCAGCCTTAATGTTCGTCCATCCTCACCTCCAACATCTGACATTGACTACCTCGCAGAACTTTACGACTATGAGATCTGTGCGTTGCCGTTCGCGAGCCACGGACTCCTGGTTCGATGATGACTGCAAGAGAGTGAAACGACATGCCAGACGTCTTGAGAGACGAATCAAACGTCTCATCATCAGCGATCCTGCTTCAGCTCAGCTTGCTTCTGCTGAGATAAAAGCTGTCCGTCTATCATACAAGAAACTTACTATTCAAAAGCGGGAGACTTTCTGGAAGGCCAAGACAGAATGTGAGAAAGGCAATCCTCGATTGATGTGGAAATCTATCAACTCCCTCATGGGTCGTCTCCACGCCAACCCTGGTGTGAACATTTCAGCCGACTTATTCCATCAGCAAATCGTCGAGAAAGTACAGTGCATTCACGACAGGACTCTGAATCACCCACCTCCTAATTTCTCTAAGGCTCCATCTGACTGCTCCTTCAGTGTTTTTCAACTCCTCACCGTTCATGATATCATGCTAGCCATAGCTTCACTTCCCAACAAGCACAATTCCCGTGACTGCCGGCCCACTGATCTCCTCAAGTGCAACATTGACATCCTGGCACCGTTCATTACCATTCTTTTCAACATGTCCCTTACATGTGAGACATTTCCCCGTCTCTGGAAGGAAGCTGTCATCAATCCAGTTCTTAAGAAAGGTAACCTCGATTCCTCTGAAGTATCTTCTTACAGACCGATTTCCAAGTTATGTACCCTCTCAAAAGTTCTCGAGCGCATTGTGACCCGTCAGCTTCTACGTCATCTCAGCGATCATAGCCTTCTTCCGAGTCTCCAATCAGCTTACCGTTCCTTTCACTCGACTGAAACAGCCCTCCTCAAAGTATCCTCCGACATTTTGTTGGCCATGGATAATGGCGACCTATCCCTCATTGCCCTCCTCGACCTCAGTTCTGCATTTGACTCAGTCCACCATGACATACTTCTCCGTCGCCTCGAAGTCTCGTTTGACCTGCATGGACAGGTCATTTCCTGGTTCGCATCATTTATTACGGATCGATCCTATTCTGTAGTGTGTGACTCCTCCACTTCATCTTCAGTTTCGTCGTCTCATGGGGTCCCTCAAGGCTCCGTGCTTGGCCCTATCTTATTTCTCCTGTACACGTCTGACCTTCCCAATATCATCACATCTCATGGTCTTTCCTACCATATGTATGCTGATGATATCCAAATCTACGGCTCCTGTCATCCATCCCAGGTCCACGTCCTCTCCAACAAGATGTCCAACTGCTTATCTGCTGTTCACGACCGGCTAGCAAGCGATTGTCTTTTGCTTAACGCCAGTAAGACTGAAATCATGTGGCTCACCTCTAAAAGACGCCGCAATCTTGTTCCACAGTCTCCTATTATTATCGGACAACAAGACTCCATCACTCCGACTAACAAAATCCGCAATCTCGGGGTCATTCTTGATCTCTGTCTGTCCATGCAACACCACATTTCTAGCACGGTCTCCAAATGTTTTGGTGCACTTCGCCAGCTTCGCTCACTCCGTCGCTTCCTTCCTCTACCGGTTTTTAACACTCTCATGGTTTCCCTCGTTCATTCCCGGCTCGATTGTTGCTCCAGTCTACGTTATGGCCTACCAGACAATTCCCTCTGCAAGCTCCAATCAATTCTTAATGCAGGTGCGCGAATTCTGTTCAATACCAGCTCCCGCGACCACGTGACCCCTCTACTACGATCCCTTTAGTGGTTACCGATTCGCTATAGGATTACCTATCGCCTGGCAGTTTTCGCCTTCAAATGCATTCGCGGTTCAGCTCCTTCCTACATGTGCTCCATGCTTCAATCTGTGTCCTGCAATCCCACACGCTGTAATCTCCGATCCGCTTCCAATGATGACCTGTTGATCCCCTCCTCCCGCCTGAGGACCTTTCCGATTGCGGCTGCTCGTATCTGGAATAACCTGTCGACATCCTTAAGACAACTTCATCCATTTCATCCTTCAAGAGACACCTGAAGGTTGAACTCCTGCGCATTGCCTACTTATCTTGAGCTTTGCTCCTTCTTCTGCTTCCCTTGTCCTATTGACCCTTAACCTTTGACTTTTGATGACTGTTTCACTGTAGAAAGTGCCCTTGAAGTCTTCGGACATAAATGTCACTTGAATCTGTTCGTATAATAAATAAATAGAACGTTTCATAACTTTCCCTTTTTTAACAGCAATGTGGGGATTCTGCTCTTCCGTTTGATAGTAGCATGAAGGGATCGAATTTTAGTGTTTAGCAGTCGATTGTTATATTTGTCTATATTCGTGGCTTGAATTGAGGTGAATCTAGTATTAAGGTTGCTTGATCTGTTTGGCCTGTGTGGCCACACTTTTACATCTACCTGGCACTGGAAATGGCACTGAACAAAAACAACAAAAATGAAGCTTGTGAATGGAATCAGACCAATGATCGAAATTGCCATGAAAAGCTCGGATTCGATCCGACGAGCATTCAGATTGAAATGAAGAAAAAAATTTGGAATATCAGATCGGATTGATATTAAAAGGGCTCCGACATACAAATCTATACGTGAATAATATGTACATGGAATTACCTTTGTCTGGTTGTGCGGCTGGAATACAGCGTAATTTCAGTGAATGAACACGAATTAAAGCCTATCTGCTCTATTCAATGAGTTAACGTTTTTCTTGTTTTCAGCAGTCAAGTGAATGTATACCATATATCTGGGAACGACGGATTAAACAAGCTTCGATCTTTAATCGGGCCAACTAATCCTGAAGATGGTGCTGAAGAAGAGGAAACTATCCGTGCTCGATTCGGTACCGATATGATACAAAACGTCATCCATTGTCCATCTACGCTAGAAAACTGCCAAGAGCTACTTGTATATTTCTTTGCCGACGATGTAGAATACGACGAAGATGGAAACATCATTGCTCTAAAACCGGACCCTGATCCTGCAGAGGTAATGAGAAAATCTATGATGGAGCAAAGAAAATCCAAGCAAAGCATTAGGATGGAGGAAATTAGGATTAAGGAGGAACAGAAAGCGAAAGAGAAGCAGACAGAAAAGGAAGGAGAGGAAACAGAAAAAGATGCGTCAACAATAATGACAGGGACTTGCGATCAACTGTCGGAATCATTAGCTAGTCCTACCGAAGAACGTAGAAGGGCACCTTCAGAAGCATCTGAACACAAGTTCTCTTTGATTCCGAGGAAATTGTCTCGGAAGATGTCTGCAGGGTCAACGAAAGCGGAAGTGCCAAAGAAGGAATCTAAAATTGAAATAGTGAAAAGGGTATCACAAAAGAAGGTAGCAGCGAAGAATGAAGAAAAGAATATTAGGTCTGAAGTTTCATCTCCCGTTGGCAAGAGCCCTACACGCTGGTTACCTACGGTCTGTGGAGGATCGGCGGTTGGTGTATCAGATAAGGAGAACAAAGGTGAAAAGCTATGTTATCTCATGCATTTTGTGTATTTTTGATAAATTACTTTGTAGTTCTCCACATTAGCAAGTATATGCATATAATCCAAGATACCCAAGACTGAACACAAACTGGGTAGCAACTATTTGTCTGTTGATGTCTTAGTAAATTAGCTCATCATGAGATCATCACCAATTAGACCTCGCTAATATGAACATTAATCTGTTCCATGTAAAGTTTCTAGATAAAAGAATTCTCCTCGTAAATTATACTAAGAAGTGCAGAGACTGAAGAAAACCACCCATATGCATTGTGCATATGGACTGTAACTAAAAATGCAGAGAGGTGCAAAAATTTTATAAATAGTAAAATGAATATATGTGGAGATGAAGTTCCCACCTTCTGTTTCAGCTGTGATTTTGTCAAAGTCCATGCTTCATTATGCCCGCCAGCAGATAAGACAAAGCTGAAGAATATCAGACTTGCCCTTGGGTGTTGGGATCCTAATTGGGATTGGGCCACCAAACATTAGCCCAATCTCAACAAGGTTTCATCCCCTAGGCTTTTACTACTTAGTCTTTTATAATCAGAAGAAAATCTAAATTAATTATTGAATTAGAGTTATTTTGCAAGTGTATGGGCATGCATGTGTAGGCTTAATTCAAGTGAAAACATATAATTTACAATACTGATTTGGTCAATAGACATGTCACTACAAATCCATGTTGAGATGATTTGATGTCTGAATAATCTAAAATATGTTAAATATACTGGGTTGACAAGTCACTGAAAATTGTTAATATGTTCACTGAATTTGTTATATTTTTTGACAAAGAAATAAATCATTTGACAACATGACAATATCCAAGCGGGTTTATCCTGCATCAACTATCATTGCAATCATTTTGCTATTCGGTTTTTGCGCACGAGCATGTACTGTATCTTCATGGCCACACAGTTTCTCACTGGATTGACGAAATATGAACTCGCATAGTGGGTCTAGCACAGGTATGCATGTGCGTTCCGACAATTATCGTCTATAATTTAACTATGGAGAAGTGTCATAGCTTGTCGATCATTTGGAATATATTTTCGAGTCATATATTCTTTTCGCTGTGGTTGTGGATAACCTATTTTGGAAGAACGTCGCGCCCTCTGACTGTTCGATCAAGGGTGCATATACCCAAGTGGTTTTCAGACGGTCGCTCAGGAATTTTTCGCTCTGCCATTACCGAGCAGTTGTATGTGCTCAGTTGTGACAATGTTTCTGATGACCTTTTGAGCAAGTTTCAGATAGTGTGCCGTGCCTACAACGATTGCAATTTGCGAATTCTTGAAGCACTTCATATTAAACGTGACTGTCCAGATCTGTGTAGGCAAAAGGATCACGTGATCAATCTTCGCCTGCCGTGGCAATCGTGTGATTGACCAGACCGCGGCTGAACTGTCATCAGAATTGTCACTTTCTGGGTTACCTTTGACAAGACCAGTCGAAACATGTCAGGTTGATTTTATCATTTTTTTTTAATTTCACTTCATTACATATGACTTCGAAAGTATTCTGTGCGCTTTTCATCTACAAAAATTTCAAGCAGGCATAAATGTTTCAATTTGGAATATACACTGTATGACCATATCACCTATCATGCTTTGCTGTTATGATGATCCTTTTCCTCTCTTGTCACTCTCGCGATATGCTTTGGATTACTTCTTGCTATCCCCATCTCTAAGTATTTGTATTAATTTACAACATCAATTGTGACTCGTTCTATTTGCAAGAAATTCGTTATCACTTGTCGAAAAATGAACTTTTCAAAACAGGCATTAAATTTAACCTTTAAGAGTGCCGAAATGAACGATTTTTGATGAAAATTTTGAAATCACGCTGAAACTAAAAGTCATACTAGCGTAGGTTGAGCGGCTTTGGTACGAGACCCACAGCAAAAATGCGACAGAACATGACTGAAACCCCTACCCTAATGTGGATAGGGTTAAGAGAAAGTGATGCAGAAAGTATTTCACATGCGTTCAGGCAGATTCTTCACATGGAAATGCCAACCAATGTGTGAATTCCTCAATTTCTTCGTCTAATTTTCAAGCTTCGGTTGTTCCACAGAATTAGATTCTGCACGCGCTTTGGTTTCCTAGAAAGAAAGGTTATATGTAACCTTAATATCGAAATGGCATATCACAGAATTAGACAACTTGCTCCTTCTCGAATGGATAATTCGTGGATCTCTTACTATCGGAAGTGGCAAACAATATGCTGTCAGCAGAGGACACCAGAGCCAGTGAGAGATGCATGCGTGCTGTGATATCACTTCGCACACACCAAAACACACATCGTCTAGCTAACATTCGATTCAGTGCATGCTTTATGTGATAAGGAATGGTGAGAAGACGATGTTGAAATCATTAAGTGAACTAATTTTCGTACGCCTGCTACTTTTTTTAATGATGATCGGAAGGGCCAACATCATGGAGAAAGCTTGTGCGCAATGATCTGAATTCTTCGAATCTAAAGGAATTATGGCAATCCGCAAGCGATACGCGACTTTTTTTCCTATCTCTGTAAGGTATTAGGAATTCCTTTATGCCCACTTAATAGGTTCCTCGATGTGCCGGCAATTTCGAATTAATCACACTTCTAACAAACCGAAGCAGATAAACAAAATATTTAATTCTGTGGGTTGTTTTTTATGTTATCATCATTGGAAGGTCAGTCACCTGAACAATCTGTCTTTGATAATTACATATCATAGGAGATATCATCTTAATCTCGTCAAGTAGAGACATGCTAGCAATTCCACCTGTCATCTTTTTTATATATCTTTCTTGCACGCGCTGTGCTGCATAGATAAAGCAAATCAATCAGGATGTCGTAATATACGACAGTGAATTTCGCATACACATTCTATTAATAGATTTAAGTAATACTTGTAGTCATTCAGACATCACATGTTTCACTTTCAAACTCCTATGTTGTCTCTCTCAGAAAATAACAATATCAAGCTATGCAGAGTTTTGATGTATGAATAATCGAATTGTCAATGTGTATTTGATGGAATTCGAGACAGTCAAACAACAAGCCTAGCGAGACAGTAAGGGATAATGAACATTGTTTAGATCTTTTGTTACAATTTTGTTGCGAAAATATTGACGTCTCCAGACATTTGAGTCGACGATGGTAGTTATCAGATGATTAGATATTGAGTCATGTCAGTTTAAATTCTCATGCAATTTTTTATTTTCTTCAATGATAGAAAGTTGACAAGTTGTGCTTTATATTCCTTAAATTAGAATGTTTTGTACATCTCCTGATATGAATGATTTAATTCTGTAACAGTCATTCCTGCTTGCTAATTGATATAATATATTTTTGCTACTGCGTGAAGCCATCATCAGGCATTTAATGAATGCATGAATAAAATTGGAAATTCACATCAAAAGAATCAAAACCATATTATGAACGAGGTGTAGAAAGGAGTAATACGGGCTATGCGGCGGGCAGTGAAAGATTACATGCACTTACAGATAAGATATTGCATTAATTGAAAAATGAAATAAATAGATGGGAAAATTTCTATCGTTTTTTCTGTTTTCATCTTTAAGGGTTTGGGCATGTATTGCGTAGGGGTCAGATGGGAGTGGATCAGGAAGGTGTTTCAGATGACGGTGGAAAGAAAGAGATGAGTCGGAAGACCGCGAAAGACCTGGCTCAACGCCGTACAGATGTTTGAGATGACGGTGGAAGGGAAGAGATTTGTCGGAGCAACGCGAAAGACCTGGTTCAACGCCGCTCAGAAGGTGTTTAAGATGACGTTGGAAGGGAAGAGATCTGCCGGAGCAACGCGAAAGACCTGGTTCAACGCCGTTCAGAAGGTGTTTGAGATGACGGTGAATGGGAGGATATTTGCCGGGGAACCATTGAAGTCCTGATTCAACGCCTTGTAGGAGGATGTTTGAGATGACCTTGGAAAGGAAGAGATTTGCCGGGGAACCATTGAAGACCTGGTTCAACGCCGTGCAAGGTGTTTGAGATGACGGTGAAGTCAAGAGATCAGCCGGAAATTCAAGAAAGACCTGGTTCAACGCCGCACAAGAAGACAAGCGCAAAAGTTTGAAACAAATGGAGGATGGACATATGACCTTCCAAGGAGCCAAGAGGAAGCGTCAAAGGGATGAGTGAGTGAGTGAAAAAATGCACCAACTTCTGTACTTGGCACTTAGTACATATAATTGTGTACATGTACAGTACGAGGTGAATCAGAAATGGCGGTGAACCAAAAAAAGCAAAAGTTTTTCGTTCATGGTTAACAAGATTTCCATTACAAACTTTCGTTGCAATTAGACAAAATTTACCATGTATGCTCATCATTCTTGTGACTGCGTGATTGATTCGTCTATTGCATGAAATAGTCAATTTTTCCATTGATATTTAGCTAAGTTTGGTTTCATAGTGAGACAGGAGATGAAATATGCGGTTAAATAACGAGTTGTCATTGCAGATTGGGTAATTGCTGCAGTAGATAACTGGTCCGTAGAGGAGTGGAGGCGACGATTTCGTACGGAAATCTATCTGACTGGCATTGCGTCATGCGGACAAACAAAAGAATTCCACAATCATTCTACACAAGCAACAATGACACGGGTAGTGAAACATGCTACAAGTCTCAGTGACAAAATGATGAAAATCAGTAGCGTCGCGTGCTCCCAGACCATAGGCTTTCACTCATAGGCATTGGAATACTATTTCCATACCAAACACTTTCATATTACAACATTAATTTTCATAAAAGCTGAATTTTTAATAACAATTTCACGAACATTTTTTAGGCCAAGTGAATGTGCACATGAGAAGTGAATGCTCATGTCGCTTAACCGCCTTACTCAAGAAGCTGAGATTACTATATCCCCTCTCTGTCCAGACCACATTTTCTCGAGGAAAATGGAGGCAAGGCCAACAGTTTCTTGCGTTTCTCACGGCCGATCAGCCACTCACATGATTGAAATTTTGATGCATTAAA
This sequence comes from Prostheceraeus crozeri, assembly GCA_907163375.1. Lineage (NCBI taxonomy): Eukaryota > Metazoa > Platyhelminthes > Polycladida > Euryleptidae > Prostheceraeus > Prostheceraeus crozeri. Next base: position 84,710 of record CAJQUW010017060.1, read on the forward strand.
ATGTCTTCTGCATTTCCTTCTCTGTGAGTTTTATATTTATTATATATTATATATAAGTTTTTACTTTCAATTTTATATCAGGTGTTAGCCTACCTTGCTTGACGAATGTCATTTGTTCAGTATATTCCCTTCGGACGAAAGGCGTGGTTATGATCTCATATGCAGTACTAAGCATAGCGTCACATCAATCACGTGAAAACAAATTATGGAATTCTACCGAATCTGGGTGTTCGAGTCAGATGCATATTACTCTCCATTCATTGGAGAACGCTAATCATCTGATCGCAGTCTTGTCTGAATGTCAGCCATCTGCTACTGTTGACGTAGTGACCTCTCTAACATGAAACGAAGTCATTAACAATTGGGTTGCGCTTCCTTTACTATATTTAGGTACCGCGACTCGATCAAGAATTGCGTAGAATTTCATTGCAAAAATTGGAGAAGGCAAAGCATTACGTCTATTGGAAAAGCCAATATTGGCGCGGGCGCGTGCGCTTACTGCCTCACACGCACACAACTCTCTTTCGCTGTCTGAACATCAGTGCTTCGTCTGAACACACGACTAGTTTGTGTGTCTAATTGTTCGAAGAAAGCAGCTGTGATTCGAGCACGTGCTGCAAAACTGTTCACTCTGAGGTTGAGCGTCTGCTTTTGAGACGGAAAGCTGTGCGCAGCTATCACGAGAAGCTATCGAATTTAAATGAATGATGACACTTTTCATTTTTTAATTGTTGGAAAATTATTTTTGAGGATGCGCCGAAGGCCTCGCAGGAACGGAGAAGACGCTACTGATGAGAATCATACGACAAGAAAAATAAAAAGCAAATAAATCGGAAATCGACCCCAAAAAATGAGCAAATAATAGGGTCGTGATAATCAGAAAATAACAAATAAAATTATTAATAGAAAGTCATGCGAGAGTCAGAGTATCACAGAAGAAAATATCCTCTCCTTTTGGACACACACTTAAGGTTCAAGCCACTTGATGGCGACCCCATGGGCAACAAAAATTATCATTATTTTGTCACTGAGACTTGTGACGTATTTCATACCTGCCAACTGTCCCGGATTTTGGAGCTGTCCATGATGTCCCGGAAAAGTTAAAATGCTGTCCCGGATTTTGAATTTATTAACCTAAGATGAATTCTAGATTGTTTAAGAACGCATATTTCAAACATTTGCGCTGCGCGCGCAATCCTAAGGGCAATTCCACGCAGTCACGAACGAACTTTGCAGGATTTATTATTACATTTCTGATTGTCATTCCTAACCTATTGAACCGGTGATAATCATACTTTATTTGAATTGGCTGCAATATTCACTGTTTATGAAACACTAGCCAAACCGATGAAAAAATGTGTATTTGATGGTTTAAAATACAATAGTTTGAGTGGTCACGAACGAACAACAGAACGACAAGACTTTTTCGAAAAAAATGTAGACGTTAATAACCTCCAAAGCTCTGGATTCTTCATCACGAAATTTGCTCTGATTGAATAGATTAGTATGCTATTTGATCAACTTAAATGCTGAAAAGAAATCTAGAAACGTTTGATTACTAGCAGTTCATAAGTTTCGAGAAGTGCGGTCACGAACGAACATTTTGTCCAACTTCATCAGAAAACATATTCGAAAAAGAAATCAGTCACAAACGCGCTCCATGCATTCCTTTGTATAAAGATAAAGTTAATAAATCATTTCGGAACATTTGTTTTCGTGTCGGGCATCGAATATCTATTGCATTCGTCGTTTTTTTTGGCATGCAAGTTCATTCACGAAAGTTAGTCATACTGGCACAAATTTACAAAGAAACGACTTATGGCTAGGTACAATTTTGACGCACTTCAATGTCCTAGTTGCTTGTAAGTTATTCTCAAAGTTTCCAAGAGAGTGAAGTTTCTTGACTCACGAGTAATTCTATTTTTAGCAGTCCAGGGATTCCCATGATATTTCAAGACTGATTTAATCGATATGGAGACAAATGTACGTCTTAGGTGGAGAAACACACATCAACCATAATGTAAAGCTTTTTTAGTAGCCTTGGGCTTCCCATGACATGACTGATTAACGGAATGGGAGCAAATGTATGTATTGGGTAAAAGAAATAGGCTATTTTAAGTATCCAGGATTTTCCCATGAACATGGGTATAAGTTGTGCTATTTTTAGTAGTCGTGGGCGTCCCATGAATATTTTTGACTTTGAAATATAAAACAATGGAAGATATATTTCAATGTGATTCATGACCGAAAAATGGGCAAGACTCGAGCTGAAATCGCGAAGAAGTATCGTTCCACAAATTCATCATATCTTTCCCGAGAAGTTGACCGGATGAGAGTGAGAAGTTCAAATATGACCCAAGAAGAACTCGAACGTGATCGTGAGAAGGCTAAAGTAAGGATGAAAAATCTCCTAGAGAAGAGGAAGTTGAATGATTCCAACACGGTTTTCAAACAATAAGCGGCCGAATCGAAGGCAAAACAGCGAGTGATCAATGCAATGCCACGTTCCCCACGTCACAGGAAAAGTCATTGCACAAGCAATTGCTGAAGAATACCAAGTCTCCAGCAGCTCGTCGTTCATTAAAGGGAAGAGAACATCTTTATCAGAAAGCCACAAAGACACCATTGCTGATTTCTACGATCAGGATGAAATATCTCGTGTCTGTCCATGAACCAAAAACTATGTTACTGTGCGCGAAAAAGGCGAGAAGATGAAGGTTCAAAAGCGTTCGTTGATCTACACAGTTGAGAGTGTTATCGAATGTTCGTAGAAAAACACGGCAAATTAGTTGGCAAGTCTCTCTTCTATAATGCCCGTCCCAAACACGTCATCCCTATTGGCAAAACTCCACACAACGTTTGCTGCTGTGTGCTTCATGAAAACTTTATGTGCTTGCTAAATGCCGCCTCATCTGCGGGATTGATGACATTACCGTGTTATCATTCTAATAGGATTGTTGACAATGCACTGTGTCCTGATGCTAAGCCAGATTGCCTGAAGAACACATGCGACGAGTGTGCCAATGGTCAACGAATATCGGAGAACGCGATCGACCAGGATGTGGATTTGACTGTTACAGTCAAGAGATGGCAGAAAGGCTTCTCTGGCGAGACTATTGCTTGCCACGACACGATTATGTCAGCAATGGAAGTGAGTGAGGCATTCCAAGCTTTACTGCCACAGTTCCAGCTGCATCATCTACTGAAAAGAAATCAACAAGCCATGTACCGCAAGGACAAAGAGTTGGCATCCTCAGAACGCGTACTGGTTCACTTTGACTTCAGTGAAAATGCAACATGTCCCTTCCAGGATGAGGTTCAGAGCGCCCACTGGTAGCAGAAGCAGTTGTCTTCGTTTGTTGTCTGCGTATTCAAGTTCAAAACATCGACTGCCCCTAGCTGCCGTGTGATGGTCAGTAACCATCTGGATCACTCAAAAACGATCAGTGTCTCATTATCTGCAGACAATCATTGAATCAACTGTCACATCGGAAGTGCAAGAACTGATCTTCTGGAGTGACGGACCTGCATCCCAATTCAAGAACCGTACACTGCCATGCTGCTGAATCATTTTGCGAGGAAGTATGGGCTGCAGATTAGCTGGAACTTCTTTGCGACGGCTCATGGTAAAGGGTGTGTTGACGGAGTCGGAGGTTCTGCAAAACGGATGGTTTGGGACTGTGTTCGCTCGAGACGTTACCAGGTGCAGAGTGCTCAACAGTTCGTTACCTGCTCAACGAGTGCAACAGTAAAATTGTAGGCACGGTCGTGTCGTCCGGTGACATTGATTGTACTTATCACCAGTTACAGAATATTATTGAGAACGCGCCAAAGATGACCGGTGTTCAGACGGATCATCAGTGGATAGCCAAAGACAATCAGCAACTAATTCGACGGCCATTCTCAATCATCTACGCAGATTGTGATCCTCCATCCATTATCAACGAGGTTCGTGTCGCTGATATGATCATCGCTAGTGTCAGCACAAGTCGTGGCACCACCAAGAACTTCATCGGAATCATCCAATCTCTAGCTGATAATGATTATGAGGTGCAGTTTCTCAAGGAATGCTCGCAATCAATCTACATGATTTCTGATACAAGTGATGTTGCATGGGTACAGAAATCTGACATTCGACCAGTGGAAGTAGATTACACAATAGACAGTCGTGATCGGTATATTTTTTCATCTCCTCCGAAGTGACCATGAAACATTTTATATTTTCCGGTTACATATAGCCCTATTCAATATTTTTTAAGCTCTCCTGAATTGATATAGTGTCCTCTTTGTTACCTGAAAGGTGTTTTCATAGCTTTTTCCTAGTTCAAGTTTGCGGGATGGGATAATTGTGAAGTTGTGGTCATGTCGCGAACGAAAATAATACCACAGTCACGAACGAACACTCATCTCTTTTCTTCCGACGGTCGTAAATATTAACCCCTCAATCAAATTTCAGTCGACGGTCACGGTAGCCTAGGGCATCATTTACATATGCATAAATTTGTGCTAGATAAAATTGATCCAGCAGAAGATAGAAAAATAGTAGATATCTGGTCACGAACGAACATTTATACTAAGATTCAAACTCGTGTCAAAAAATCTGAAGAAATTATGTCCTTGACAAAAAATATTGTTTGAGCTTCGACAAAGAAGGAGTATCAATAATAATATAGCGCAGTATAGACTACTTGGAATTCCATTTCTAACACCGCCTACATTGTTTCAAAAATTCAAAGGGAATGTATTTTTAATATCTTAAAAATAGCAAGATATTCCAAAATTGAATTTATTAGTAGAAGAAGTGTGTCTAAGCGATAAATTTTGTGATTCCTAATGGCTTCGGATATCCTTTCAAGAAAACACAAGTCACTGAGAGAAAATAATGCGTTTTAAAATCTGCCCTCCGTATCGTTTTTACCATGGGATTGCCCCTAAGATAAGGAAACATGCATAATGATGAAGTTTGTGAATTTCTTAGTGACATTGTCTTTTCACGCTGATGTCTTTTATTAATCATTATGTAGCCCGGATGTATTTCCTTCTATTGAGTTTAAAAAGGTAGTAAGTGTTTTCCAAATTTGCATTCCAGTTTTTGCAACGAATACTGTTAACAAGGTGGGATGTATTTTATGACCTTGCTTTCAACTGATCTTTCTGTTGAAGAGACTTGAGACCATACTGTTGACTTGTAAACGTCAATTATGCATAATCATTAATTATTATAAAAATAATGCATTTATGAAAAAAATCAAAAATTTCCTATAAACATTTCATACTTGCAATATTTGTCAATATTTATCAATACATCAATATTTTTGACTGACAGGATGAGTGAGTCATGAATCAGCACACACTGCGATCGTAGCAATTGAATGGAGATGACTTAACTTAATGACACCGTTTCTATAAAAAATAATGGAAATTAAGGATTAAAATTAGGATGCGTCCTATACGCAGGCACACAGCCCTTCCATCGCTTTTGGGGTCAAATATCCACTGCGTCCTATACATAGTATCGTCCTATACGCGGGTAGTTACGGTAATAAAATTTGTCCCGGATTTTCATGTTTTAAGGTTGGCAGGTCTGGTATTTCATCCCCGGTGCTATTGTTGCTTGTGCAGAATTCTTTTGTTTTGCCAGTCGGATTTTCAGCGAGTGGTGAATTCACCATGTCACCCGATGACCAGTTCTGTGCTATGCGTAAAAAAATAACGGACGAAACGCCGGCATCTATGCTCCTGTATTTTCCATTATTGAAATTCTTCACCGATGGGCACCTACAATGACAATGAAATAGTTGCTTTTATTATTCACGGCTAATTTTGACTCATCCTGAATATGATTAATAGCCAAGGAATATTCTCAGTAAAATGCAGGGGTTGCAAGTGTGAGATGTCATACCCACTTACTTTGTGGTTCACTCCGCCTCCCTTTAAAGTTTTCTCACCATTATTGGAGCTGATGCCCTTATTTGAACTTCAAAATAATTTACATTCTTATAATTAACATTCCACTCACGTTTCATAACACGAAGCATCTAAGGCTGATGCTTCAATGTATCTCCTGGATTCATGAACATCTACAGTCTGATTTCATCAGCGGCATGCAGAATTCAATAAACGCTGCTCTCGATGTTATTCCGATAACACTACATCCGGAATCATCGCTATATGACCTTGAAATCGTTGCTAACATCCGTGCATCTTGATGCTAAAAATTCACATTAAGTTTGAAATCATGGCAACACAATTGATATTGATGCCAATAATGCGTGACTGTTACCTGGGTAAATGTTGTGAAATTCTAAGAAATCTTCAAAGTGAAATACTGCCTTTCTTAAAGATTTTTTCATAGCAGAGTACGGTAGTTAACCAACTTGTTGCTTTTCTAATTGATTGTATAATGTTGCTGAGAATTTATGCTTAAATGATTTTTGCAGAAATTTGAACTATGATCACTGTTTCTTCATCTTCGGTTATTAAATTGCTCGTTTTGCTCATATACTTTTATTCGAATTTGTTTACATGTAGTGAAAGTAGAATTCATTCTCAGGCAGCGATGAACGACTATGATGGACGATTCTTGCAAATGATACCATTTTATGATTCTTGATGATATAAAGCGGTCGTCTAATTTAACTTCCTTGTAAAAAATAATTAATCTGAATCAACATTTATAACAATTGATTTATGATGCTGATGCAGTATTTACTATGTATGTGTCCCGAAATCATTTCATTTCCTATAGGTTTCCTCACTATCATACCAATTCTCACCATAGCGCATATAGCTGACTAACGATCATGCGCGACATCACGTTAAGCAATCATTATTGACCACTTTCCATCTCCTTTTTGATCTTCTTTTTCCATCTTCTTTTTGAACTTGCTTGTGTCAATTAGGATAGCGTTCATTCGGGCTAAGTAGTCGTCTTTCGACATGACTATCACTTCATGATAGTCTGGCTTGACACTTCTCATACTTTGGTCTTGTTTGAGCTTCTTTGTGCTCAAGAGAGAGCTGGCACTTCAACATTCTTGCATCGGCGTACTCCTTTGATGTAGTAACCAGACCACCGTTCAGTCGTGCTGCATCAAGATTTGGTCCTGACTTGAACACATTGAGCTGCTCGAAGAACATCTCGAACTCCACATCAATCATCACGCCGTCACTTTTCTTGGTACAATGCAGAAATCCAGTCGTCTGCATAAGGCTTCCCTCTGTATTGTGGTCAGGGGCACACTAGAGACACTTTGGATGTACTTATCAGTATCTTCTGGGAACAAATTCGTGTACCACAATTCGTTTCTAGCAAAAGTTTCATTTGACTTATCCAGAGCTCGTCTCTCCACCTTGCTAAGAACACTGAAGGTGAATTTCCGATATACAGGGTGGCGCACGTAAACCGCCGGATTTTAAACTTTTATTACTCCTCAAATATTCATCCGATCGTCATGAAATTTCGACTCATACTAGTTTGGAGTATAGGATTTATGATGATTATACCTGTTGTACTGAGAATTGTCAGAAAATTCTGATTCTATTGACCGAATGACATCTACTCATTTTGTAGACATCGAAAATCTAGATCAAGTTAATTAAGTTAACATGAATCGTATTCTGCACAACGCAGTCTTGAAGTGAATATTGTTCAGTTACTTCCATGTCATATAAAATACCATTCGACGATTAAATCACTCACTATCTGAAAAAAATCGAACATAGAAGAATGGATGATTATTCGGTTGCAGAACGAGCAAAATGCGCGGCTTGGTACGAATGGCTCAAGAGTCCAGTGGAGGTACAAAGGCTTTATCATTCAGGGTATGGCAAGAACGTGAGAGCACCGGATGCCCGTACCATAAAGCGGTGGCACACAAACCTGTTGACCAATTAGTCCGGCAGCCAGAACAAGTTTCTGCAGGGAACGAGGCCGAAAGTGATACTTTCACAGAATAATGTACACCCTATGCCTACTACGAATCGGCACGTCTGCCGAGTTCTACTGAGTTCCTCTTCTTGTCAGACACGATCAAAGAAAATCACATGCAAATCCAATGGGACGCAGATTGCAGTTTTTTGCTAAAATTAAATTTTGTATGTTTTCTCGGATTAAACGAAAAGTACTAAACCCAGAGTCATAATTTTTGGCATGAAATGTCTTCAGGTCATTTCCTATGATGTACATGTGCTTTTATAATGCATCTAATCGGCAATGTATGTGAGAATGTGGTTGAATGTGGATAAAGTTGCTCAAAATATTTGTGTTTGCCGACATTAAGAGGCTCGCCAAATCTAAATGCGTTTAGCTATATAGACAGGGGTGCATGAAAATGAAAGGAAATGACCTGAAGACATTCCATGCCAAAAATTGACTCTGAGCTTAGTACTTTTCGTTTAATCCGAGAAAACATACAAAATTTAATTTTAGCCAAAAACTGCAATCTGCTGCCTATTGGATTTACATGTGTTTTTCTTTGATCTTGTCTGACAAGAAGAGGAACTCACTTGAACACGGCAGACGCGTGGATTCGTAGTAGGCATAGGGTGTACATCATTCTGTGAAAGTCTCACTTTCGGCCTCGTTCCCTGCAGAAACTCGTTCTGGCTGCCGGACTAAATGGTAGTGTGGTGACTGTCAAGCGGGACCGGTCATCTTCTGAACGAACGGAGCAGAATGTGGAACGAGTTGTGCAGCACTTCGAGGAGGACCCAAACACATCTACCCATCGTGCATCTAATGCTCTTCAAGTGAGTCCCCGCACTATCCAGCGCATCCTCCATGACTATGGATGGCATCCGTACAAGGTTCAGGTGGTGCAGCGATTACACGAAGAAGATCTGGAAAACCGAATGGAGTTCGCAGAACAGGAGCTACAGCGCATCTAAGCCAACCCGAGCCATTTAGTGGAACTAACCTGGTCCGATGAAGCTCACTTCCATCTGGATGGTGGTGTGAATCGCCACAATTATTGGGCCAACCAGAACCCTCACTCGATCAAGCAAGAGTCTATGCACACGCCACGCACCACCGTCTGGGCGGCAATAAGCCAATCAGGTATCTACGGACCGTTCTTCTTCGACACCTCCGTCAACAAGGATCGGTATCTCAAGATGCTACAGGAGGAATTTTGGCCAGCGGTGCAGTCGGACAGAAGAGGCAGGAGCATCATATTCATGCAGGATGGTGCACCTCCACACTGGGAACTTCCTGTGCGTGAGTGGTTGAACAAGAAGATGCCTAACAGATGGATGGGACGTGGATCTCCTAACATGCCCTGGCCACCGCGTTCACCTGACCTGACGCCTTGCGATTTCTTCTTGTGGGGTTTTGTCAAGTCCAAGGTTTACCATACACGGCCAACATCCATGCAAGACCTGAAGGACCGCATCATGCAAGCATTTCAAGAAGTGACAACTGAGATGTGTCGAGAAACTGCTCTGGCCTACCAAAAGCGACTCGAATCCGTCCTCGAGAATGGAGGAAGACACGTTGAAGTTCGATGACTACTAACACTTTTTTCTTATGTTTTATGTTTTCTATGACATTTACCTTAATTCGTTTTGGTCATCATTGATAAAGACGTGGGGGAAATAAAGGGAAAAGTTTATCATTAAATTTTACATGTTAAGATACATTGTTGGTATGTCAATTTTACTACATGTCATTCGGTCAATAGAATCAGAATTTTCTGACAATTCTCAGTACAACAGGTATAATCATCATAAATCCTATACTCCAAACTAGTATGAGTCGAAATTTCATGACGATCGGATGAATATTTGAGGAATAATAAAAGTTTAAAATCCGGCGGTTTACGTGCGCCACCCTGTATATTCAATCTGAGCCGTATACTGTCAGCCCGAGAATCCAGTACTTCCACTTGTGATTCCATCGACGGTTGCTTTTGCTTTGGACTGACGTGAACTCTGCTATAATGTAATGCTGTTATGATTCCACTGGACGGTAGGAACGACTGATTTCGCATCTCCCAAGCGCTTTGCTCAGCACGTCCCCGACTGGCTGAACAAAGGAAATCGTCAGAGTCTACGATCAAAGGCGGAGCCGGATAGTAGCGTCACCAGACACTTGATGGTGTCCCCTCAACTACAGACAATCGATTCTCATGTCTTCCATTCGCATCGCACAACAACGTGCCATACATCATTCGAGAGCTTGAATTCTCAGCTTTAAAATGAGCTATGATAGACTTGCATCCATTTTGATCCATGAAAGATTTGCTGAGCAGTGCTCTAAATATGAAAATCACTCAATTTACAAATCGATATTTTTCAAAATGAAAACATGTGAGTATGATAATGAATCAGGCACGAGGAGAAAGAGCACTTTCTGAGCTCTCTTTTGATATAAAGCTCATCAAAATCGTAGAATTAATGAAAAATTAGTGATATCGTGAATTTATCACAAAATCATGACCTTTTTGGTTGAAAATGTTGTGTTCTCACTTTTTCTACAAAAGTGTTCATGTTTGGTATCTTCAGAATCCTTGCGATGTGAGGAGTACGAATATGTAAGTTATATTCATATACGTTCAATAGTTCTTTTTCAAACTTCTTCAATATTGTTTCTCATTTCCGCAAAAGTACACAAACAATGAAGGTTAGCAATTGGCAGCCGCTGTGAGAGAACCTTCGTTCACCTTACATGTCTCTTTACCAACAGAAAGAGATAGTTGTCAGTCTGTACCTGGCCTAGTAGCGGTGTTTTGTTTATTAACTAATTGACTTTATTCATGTGTCTTATTGTCTACATGTAACTTCAACTTCGCAATTTTATCAAGACCTTCCAAGCTGCACTGTTTCCAGATATGGAACTCGGTCACCGGCCTTGTCGAGCCGCCAGACCGGACCGAATTTGCACTTCAGGCCGGTTTTATTATTTTAAGCAATGAGCAAATTTGTCACCAATCGAGATATTTCTTTGATTGAAAAACGTTTTTTGATCACTTACTTAAGCCAATTTATCTTAATTATTAATTATTTGACTTAATAATTATTACATCTTCTATAACTTTAGCTATTCTATGTTTGCTCAATTAATAAAACTGATATTTCGTGAGCATGGAACTGGCAATAAAATATGAAAATTGTGATGTGTAGTCAATGATCGGGCTAATGCCGAGCACATAATTGATTCCGTATAGCAGATGGAAATATATACAGTATGTAATACTGGGTTTCGTTATATAGTTTATCATGATGAACTATATGACGATAACTATAATAATATATTGATGCATATCGGAACCGGGTACCCATATCATACTACCTTGCTTGAATACATTTTAAACGAAGATAAAGTTATAGAATGTTATCAGCACCCAAGTTTGGAAAAAATGATAATGAAATAACATTTTCTCGTTTTTCGTTTTGTCTAAGATATTTGTGGCAGATAAAACCTGTCTGAAACTATAATGAAAAAACTTTTCTGTAAAATTACAAAGATCGGGTGTTGGAGATTGCTCTACAATTAGCATTATGGTAACTTTGGCTAACCGTATCTTATATAATCATCATATTAATTTGCAGAGAACCAATAATCAGTGAAGCGCATTCGTAAAAAAAGTCCCTCATGAATATCATTACTGCCTTCTCATCTGAGTAACGAGCTTTGCTTGTTATTAGGTCTATAAGTAGGGTTGCGATATTTGAATGATGGATAAAAACCAATGTTTCTAATGTTTTTTAAAAAAATTCCTGCATTGTGTTTTTCTAGTAAAAGACGTCTTTTCTTTTTCCGATATAGTCTACATTCCAACAATTCTTAAGACGATGTAACTTCTGTGTATGTAGTAGCCCTATAATTGTGTAGGCAATGTCATTAAATCAACATTTTATCAAATTTACTCTCGTGTAGTTATTGAGTAGAGCAAGTACAGTTTACTCTATAACCGCAACGATTATCGAATCTACCGTGGTACAGTTTATGTGAAATCGCGGTGCTATGATTGATTATTATCAGCATCACCATAACAAGGTTACATGACTAATGAAGATTGCGTGTAATAGCAGACTTCAAGATCTTTTGTTCATTATTGCCTCCTATTTGATTCCGATGATGATAGTGACATTGAATGTGTGGAATGATGTTTAGTATGCTGAGCGAGAGACGCTGTGTGTTGAGTGAATATCCATAATTATCAAGAACTGTTTTCTAAAGTAATTTTTATCTATCCAATATGGTTGCTTTGTTTACTTTTGTTTTCCTTTAGGAATAATATTTACGGTATGTGTATATTATTATATGTGTACATTATGAGAATGTATGCTATTTAAATAAATCTTTTGTGATTCATTACCTATTTCGTTTCATTTCTTCTTTTAATTATTTTAAATTATTTATTAGTTCAAAGGTGAACTTGTGTCTTAAAATGAATTGAAAAAGATGTGACAAGCATTCCGAAATAAATTATGAAATGCCACTTTCAATGATGATCAATCCTAATGCCGTTATGAAGCATTCTAACTAAAGACATTCTCAAATTTAAGAAGTCCTTTTGGCTTTTTGGTATTATATTATGTCTCCCTTTAATTCACTACATCTTTTAGGGAAGATATTAATGCAATTCGCCCAAAGTATTACCGCAATTCTCATCAATCATATAAAAAGTAAAAAACACATAGAAAACATATTCAAGAAATGAATCATTAAAAACTTTTTTTGCAACCCTACCTATAAGTGAAAATACTATTCTGTGCAGAAAATTTGTCCGTAGTCTTATGCTAGGACCGGCCTGAAGGTTTCCGGCCGCCGGACCGGCCCGAAAATCTCGACCGGTTTCCATCTCTGATTCATTCCGTTGCTGCATTCCCTTTTAAGTACATAATTAGATTCATCTGCGCGCGCTTTGGTTTCCTAGAAAGAAAGGTTATATGTAACCTTAATATCGAAATGGCATATCACAGAATTAGACAACTTGCTCCTTCTCGAATGGATAATTCGTGGATCGCTTACTACTGGAAATGGCAAACAATAAGCTGTCAGCAGAGGACACCAGAGCCAGTGCGAGAGGCGTGTATGCTGTCCTATCACTTCGCACACACCAAAACACACATCGTCTAGCTAACATTCGATTCAGTGTATGCACTATGTGATAAGGAATGGTGAGAAGACGATGTTGAAATCATTAAGTGAACTAATTTTCGTACGCCTGCTACTTTTTTTAATAATGATCAGAAGGGTTATCATTATGGAGGAAACTTGAGCGCAATGATCTGAATTCTTCGAATCTGAAGGAATTATGGCAATCGAAGCATTTTGCTGGAACTCACATTAATCCGCAAGCGACGCACGACTTTTTTGCCCACTTACTAAGTTTCCTCGATGTGCCGAGGATTTCGTATCAATCACACTTCTAGCTAACCGAAGCAGATAAACAAAATATTTAATTCAGTGCTTATTAGACACGAACATATCAGTTTGTCACCCACTGTGTATGTTGCTATGAATAGAGAGGGCGAAATTTGTCGCAAATAAAGGAAATGATGAAGTCATTGGCCTATTCTTTTCTTCACAATTCAATCATCAATCCTTTCAAAAGTTGTCGTTTTGTTTTTTTTTTGCATTTTTGAAGTGACTTTTATATTTTCCCGTTTTTTTTTAGTCGAAGGATGAATTAAGATGAATTTATTCTATACCTGCCTGCGGGGCGATCAAGTAATTTAAGTAATTTCAACATACGCCTCGACCTTTTGAGAACTTTATTTTTAAGTCCGAAAAATTAATTGAAAAATTATTATATTGATATTGTTCCACTGCAAGTATAACCCAATCAAATGATTTCTCCAACCTTATCTATTCTTTTCAGACAGCCAATTGGTTGCAGAGAAGAAGCAGCCTGCAAAGACTGGTGACGAAGATGAAAGTTTTTCGAAGATTGGCAGTGTTTCACCAGTAAATGAACAAGACATGACCGGCTCAAAAATTGTTAACATTTCCGAGGACGGGATCGAGGGCCAGTCAGGATCGAAGAAAACTGACAGAAGTCCTGAAAGGGATGATACCAGAGAAGACATAAAACGTCATAGTGCTTTAGTGTGGGATACAGAAGGTACTAAATCCGCTGATGAGAGCAAACAGAAAGACTTGTCTAAAAAGGAGGAGGAGAATTTAGTGACCGATCAAGTAATTGGTGATGTACAAGAAAGTAATGAACAGGGTATTTCAGTGCAAATATAAAATGTAAATTAAACTATAGCAGAATAATACCAATTTTGGTGCTGCAGCCTGTCAGTATTTTTGAGCATTTTTCATTTCTTTTCTCTTGTCAAGTTGTTTGAAAATTGCAGTTTTTTATATAATGATCTGTGTACGAATGAAATCGCATTTCACAGCTTATGAACTTGCGAAGAATATGTGACATTAAATTTGTCACGCGTAGCTGCGATAGAGTAGGCGGTCAGTTCACATCCATGACACTTTTATGATAATCTGAATGATCGATAATAAATATTATTTATTCAGATGTCTAAATGGCATAGGAAGAAGGGAAAATATAATCAGGTAGACAATGTATGATAGCTATGTCGAATGCAATAATGAAGCTATGTACTGTATATCAAATTGATTGTCTATTTATCATCTCTTCTACGACGTCGGTTAGTTAAGTGACAAAAGTCGTGTCGGTTTAGAGGCAAAAATGGGGACACACATTGATGAAAAAAGAATTTGCTGCGCAAAAAGTCAACAGTGCTCTAACATGGTATGCCAGCAGAGGCGGCTTCATTTTGAAAATTTCCCATTATATTTCTCGACGGTTTCTGATGTATTTTTCTATGAAAATTTCTCTTTCCAAATGAAATTGTCAAAAAACCATGCGATTAGCCCTTCTCGAGAAAATGACGAAAATTCAAAATGGCGGACATGAAACCGAAACTGCATTCTGGGTATTGGAGATTATTATATTTTTTATTTATTTTCTTATATTATTGTATTCAGACCGACCTGATGGAGACCACTGATTCACATATTTTGGCTTGTACACAAAAGGAAATTCCAATATTCCAAGAGATTTTAAGAACCTATTAGGACCTCCAAGACTTGCTGATGCATAACACATACGAGCCCCAGACTGTAGTTTCGGTTCTATGCCCGCCATTTTGAAGTTTTCTTATTTTCTCGAAAAGGGCTAGTCGCATAACATTCCAACAGTGATAATTGAAAAGAATAGGTTCAAACTACATAGAAAGCTGTTGGCGAAATAATTAGACTTTTTTAATATAAATCCAGAATGCAGTTTCGGTTTCATGTCCGCCATTTTGAATTTCCGTCATTTTTCTTGAAAAGGGCCAATCGCATGATTTTCTAGCAATTATATTTGAAAAGATCGGATAAAATTACATCGGAGACTGCTGACGAAATAGATGGGAATCGTTTTAGCCGATCCTGAGAATTCAGTTTCGGTCTTTCTATTCGCCCTTTTGAATTTTCGTCATTTTCTCGAAAAGGGCTGGTCGTGTGATTTTTAAATCATGATTTTCGAAATTTTCATAGAAAAATACGTCCGAAACAATAGAGAAATGTAATGGGAAATTTTCAAAATGAAACCGCCTCTCTTGTCACACCGTGCTAATAAATTATTATGAAGGCGTCTGATTTATATTCCCGAAGATCACATCACTTTTTTAGAAAAATAATATTTTTTGCATTCGATTTTATGTGTAAAACAAGTGCCTGTACCTAATAAACTGAAAACTAGTGTTTTCGTATTTTTTGCACTTTGACATCAGACTTCCATGTTAGCAAAAAAATTAATTGTCAATGCAAAATTGACCTATTTTAACAGCCAATTAGTTGTTCAGAAATAAGTTTTGATCACATACTGATAGCATAGATTTCTGCAGCAAAAGACATGAAAATTGACCTTTTCGAATTTGCCTTAGAGTTCATGTAGTGGTTCAATGTTAGAGGAGTAGGCCTATATTAAATCCGTGCCTTCATGCATTTAGATAAACGTTTTTCAGCACATGCTTTTAAAATACTAAGTGCAGAGTAAACATACTAAACCAGGGATGCAGAGTCGGAGTCCAATCATTTTGATGGAGTCGGAGTCCTATCAAATGATAAGACTCCGGCCTATAACTAGACACGAAACATAATACAAACAAATTATTTATCCTCGTGCATAGCTGCCACTGTTTTGATGTCAACTTTCTCCGTCAAACAAAAGTACACAAAACAGCAGAGTATGAAAGCGAGGGAATGAACCAGTGGAGTAGTGAAAAAGGATTGTCGTTTCACTCGTGATATATTTGTAGAGAAGACAAGCCTTGAAGCATCGATCACGACATACGCACCAAAAGGTCACATCGGAGACAAAAGTAAAATTTTAGTTTGCTTGAGAACATTAATGCCTGTTACCCTCACGTCAATCTTGTGTGATGGCTCCTGCCATAGGGCATATTGGAC
The DNA here is from genome assembly GCA_907163375.1 of Prostheceraeus crozeri. Classification (NCBI taxonomy): domain Eukaryota; kingdom Metazoa; phylum Platyhelminthes; order Polycladida; family Euryleptidae; genus Prostheceraeus; species Prostheceraeus crozeri. The sequence goes on from CAJQUW010017060.1 coordinate 101,139, forward strand.
GCAATCGAAAAGTGTACTCAATTTTTTTTTGGAGAAGGATGGGAGATTTTCCTGCCTGTAGACTGGAGAAAAAACCGTGTGAAGCACACCAATCAACAAGTGCACTGCGACCAAAAGTCTGGCAAGCCTTCATACCATAGAAAATGATTGATTTGATTAGGAACAAAGTGATTAAGAATGATCACGAAAATCTAGACTCAGGTAAGCCTATAATGATCTTAGGATGTAGGTTACCAGAACTAAGGCTGATATACCTTGCTACACGGAATTCGGAGTCCTATCAAACTCCGTAGTCCGGAGTCCTATCAAAATGATAGGAACTCCGCATCCCTGCTTTAAACTCAAAATTGATATCCGATAGTGATTGAAGAGTACTATATAGAGCTGCTTGACAAGCACATTTATTGGTCTAAACAGCGCGATAGCAGATAATAAAGTAAAAACGATTCATGGTTGGAAAGAGTAGGCGAATTTTATGTTGTTATTATTGCAAATGTGTACAAAAATTTTTAGACTGCTATCCCGCAATCTTCTTCAGGTACAAAAAGAATCAATTTCTAAAAAATATATTCTTTTGTACCTGAAGATGATTGCCGGATAGCAGTCGAAAAAAATTTTGTTGCACATTTGCAATAATAATTATAAAACAACATCATAAAATTCAACAGACTAACTTTCCAACTATAAAGCTGAAAATGACTAGTCAGAGCCTCTTCCATGTATAGATGAACACATAATCAGCTGATGTGCATTCGTGACGTGCTATGCTCCCTTGTGGGCTCATTATAGGAGTGTCCCCTGTATGCCTGCTTTCCATTGCAACATGTCAGGCTTCAATGGTTGAGGGTGTTGCCGACTGGGTGGATTGGGGCCTGCATTGCATCTTGCTACTCTGGGTCCCACACTCCGCAGCCAGCGCTACGGATGCATCTATCTACCTTAAGCATTGCCTTTGAAGTACTAAGCCGCTTTAAAACTCAAAATTGAGATCTATAGCCTTGAAGCAGTGCGATTATAACTGTTGATAGGCACATTGGTTTACAGCGAGAGCAGAAAATAAAGTGAGCATGTAATCCTGCTGTGCATCTGTAACTTGTTGAAGTGGAGGATGCGACTGTTTAGAATACTTTCAATAAATTCAGTTTCTGCCGGCAAATATGTGTAGACTTTGTGTATATATCACCATGCATGCAACTTTGTAAACTATCGAACTCAAAGGCATCTCCTATTGACATTGACAACAAGCGCAATTTATTTCACACATCAAAACAGCTTTCTATGTAACACCATTTTTAATTTTCGATCACCATTTAATAGGCTAGTTGAATTTAAAGGAACGTCACCATAGTAAATGAAGTATATAATAGGTAGAGTGTGACTCAGAAGAATGATGAAACTTTGAATGAATGCAATGAAACTTTTTATATGAAAAGATTCAGCTCTATCGGAAATAACTTCTCCTGCGGTCTAAAACAATATTTGATCAATTCTGAAGAATCGAAATTTTTGCAAATTATTCCCTGTGTTTACGTACTAGGGTATTTAGAACCTCAGACTTCAATATATAAGTGGTATGAAGCTTTTAGAAAAAAATGTCAAAATGAAGATTTGCTAGCAAGTATCATAACTAAATCGGTAATTATGCTGATTATCATGGAAATTCATGAACCGCATTAATAGTTGCAAGTCTTCATACAGGATGTTGGCTCAGAATTTCAAGTCTGCTAACTTGGTGGATCTAATTCATATACAGCTCTTTTCCACCAGGCTAAATGGATCTGTTAAGTTAAGCCTCTTGAACAAATTATTAAGCAAGGCCAGACTGCATCCTATAGTCTATATAAATCACTCTAAAATTCAGTTATAATGGTTAGAATTCAACTATTCATATTCAACTCTGGAATGATCAATCTTTAATAGTTATATGGTTTGTACAATTGAACAATTTAGGCTTCATTCCTGTACCAGAATCAGAATAGCATTGTGTACTCATTTACATTTAAGTTAATTGCTATCATTGTCTTTGATTGTATTTTTTTTCTCTTTCTGTGCCGGAAGTTTTGAGTCATATGATCAAGCACAAGAGTACTCCTACTAAGACTCAGCATTAAGCACTTCCATCGAAGCCAATTCAATAGACATTGCCGTCTCCAAGGTTGTGAATACTATTCATTCTTCTGTGTTGTTATCATGATCAGTCAATCGCGTATTAATTTCTTCAAAACTAATAACTTGGCAGTATCTCACATTTTGGGGTACTAAGCTCACAACTCGAGTTCATTTAATACAATCGAAGCCGCATACATTAGGGATTTAATTAATACTGAGTTGCTATTCTAATTATGCTTTGCTCTATGGGAAGTCATGCAAAAAGCTGGATTTAAAAAAACAAAAGAATGATGATTTGTGTTTTTAAAATATTTCTGTAAATATGGTTGCTTAACACTGGATGTCTAAATGATTCTACATTCTCTCAGCAATTTCAGTGTACAGCAAAGATCGGCAATGATGAAACGATATCATTTTATTCTGAGGAAAAATGATATCATTTGAATCATTTTATTTTTTAAAATGATATAAAATAATATCATCAAAAATTTTTGTTCCTTTATCTAATCTTCGCATTTTGTATTGAAGCAAATTTAGTCTCTTTCGTTTTATTCTAACCATGTCCTTCCGCACTGGTTGATTCATGTAGCGAAAAGCAACAGGCTATTGTCTGTCAGTCTATCACACAAATTGTAAAAACAACTCACTAATAGTCACATATCTTGATGTTTTTGAAGTCTTGACTAGTCATCTAAATATTTTTAAACCTTTCTTCGTACTTTAGATGCTGTTGGCCCAACCAACTGCATATTATAGGCATTCTTTGTAATTTGAGTGTATAAAGCTTAAAATCAAAACTTTGCGATGTCTAATGTATAGGCCCATAGGCCCAACCTAACTCTTGATATACAAGAATCTAAAGCACTGCTTTCTTTGGTCTTCCATTATTTGGGAATCTATATCGATACTACTACTACAATCTAATTTCAATTTCATTGCTTAGCGGCAGTTAAAAAGTAGCTTGGTAGCAGTGTAAATCGAAAAAACTCGTATTACTAGATCTATTTACGGTTGTAGGCCTACGTATATTTCACTAAAAATGGTATAATTTCATTATAAAAATTGTAAAGAGTAAAATATCATTTTAAAAATAAAATGATATCATTGCCGATCATAGGTGTAACAGATATACTTAATTCTTTTTTACTATATCCAAGTATTGATCAAAATGTTTTTTTGGTCGCGACATTCATTTTGGAAGATAATGTGAGGCACAGCATTTTCATATGACATCAACAAAAAAAAATTTTTCCACCACCAGATGAACCGTCAATTTTGTGCGATCCCCCTCTCAACTCACCAATCGATACATTTCGCGCACCTCAGGACAAATCGTGAAATCTTAAATTTGCAAATATATTGATCACCTGATTGCTTTAATCAATTTTTAAGGAGGCTTTATAGCTACCACCTACATGCATGCATTCCGTAGATTGTTGTGTTGATATTGCCCATGTTAATAAAACAATCGTTCTGCTGTGTTATCTGTCATGTTGCTCAGCATGCGGATAGCAGAATACGTTACAGAGTTTTTTCTTTTTAACGGTATCAAACAGCGCTCGAACTGCACTGCTGATGACAAATGTATCAAAGAAGAAATGCTAATCAATCCAATACCTTTTAATATCTAATTTCAGTACTTATTCTCATGATAGTTCTATTTCGAAACAATTTTACATTATACCTACTAACAAAGGAAAATTACATTTTATGCTTCCGCTCTAATGGGAGAGCACTTGCAGAAAATTATGAATTCTACAGACTCACCTGGATCACTCAATGGCTTTTACAAATGTGGATCTCACAGGTGTAAGAAGAAGCAAAACTGCTTACGTAAGGGTATACTTTTCGTGTCATCGATGCACTGCATATCCAGACGAGAAGGCATATACAGTGGAATAATTAACTCTAATCATACAGCGTGGATCAGGTTTTTTAAGCTGAATTTAGATCTGCCTAGCTCCTCTGTGTTTATAGGCACAGATTTCAAGTGAAAATATGAAATGTATATGGTCAAAATCAGTAAAATTATTTTGTGCCAAAACAATGAACTTTGATTGATAAAAACTTGTTGGACCATCTCCATTTTTCAAGAAAGAGCGCCTTTCAATTGAAATCCAAATGAGAATTTAAAAAAGAAAGGGCCCGCTTCTAGCCTACATGTAGGCTACATGTAGGACTGTATACTCTAAAATTGTATGTATTTTCCATGATAGGGATCTATTGACTACCAAAGGCGATGGCTTCTCAGGACATTGCATATTTTCTTCAACGTACGCCGATAAACAACATTGCTACTTTCCATGATCAATTTCACAAAGTTCCTGAATCCACAAAAAGTTGCATTTCGTTTAAAATTTGATGGCAAGCATCAAAATGTTTGATTTCATTATCGAATTATTTCGCATTTCCTTTAATCTGTCTGAAAATTTGAATGAAATATTTTATTTGAAAATTGCCCACATTAGGCAACATTCTAAATCGTTCATGTTGTGAGATTGAAGTATAATTGCACCTTAGATTTTACGTCAGATTAAAGAAAATTGTGATCCAGAAGGTCACCAATTTAGTTCTAATTAGGCTCGATGCATCAAAATTTGATTGCAATTCAATTAATTGATTAACTATTTACTCGCAATATGGTGTTATCATTTACCATTGTTGGAAAAAAATTTTACCTTCAATGGTTATTTCGATAACTAGGTTTATTAACCATTTCTTATTTATTAACTGATAGGTTTCAGGATTCTAATTAAAAATGAGACTAGGGGTTGCATTGCATATAGTCAGGCTACTTTGCATTCCGATAAGGCAGGCGTGATTAAAATTCATTCACCTGTGTCAATCATTGATTGTCAGTGTTACTATTAAGATGCGCAAGCTCAAGTCTGTAATAAAATTATATATATTCACATCACATCCCATTAAGAATAGGCCTATAGCTATTTCATACAATGAATCTACGTCAAGTCAGTAATCCAAAATGATAAGTTATTGTGCAACTGGTAAAGTAGGATATGCAAGGTCGATAGGCCCTATATGTAGTCTATTTCGTTAAACTGAAATATCAAAGAAAAAATCAAAAATTAGTCTATTCTATGGTGATGATAAATAATTGCAGCTAGTTGATTGGCATTATTACACAACCACATTCAATTGTTGGTTTCCATTAAATAATTGCTATTAATTGATTGCTTCCTGTTGCAAATAAATTTAGTCGATTGCTGAGCCAAAATTAATTGCAGTTAATTTTGATAGACTATGATGATCAATACATCCTATGCCCGTCTCTTATTAGATCAGAAATCGTGTTCTTTTAAATATTTTCACGCGAAGAACTAACGTCACACTAACAGGATGGATTTTGGACGAATAATATGTTTTCCAGCAATAGAAATTCATGGTTGCAAGCGTTACGAGTTATATGTAATATTAGTGCAGCGTGGACTGTAGATGACAATATGTTTGCATGATTCGCAATGTGAGATCTTACAGATGTATTTCAGGTAATCCCTCTTCAGGAAAATGAATAATGACGCAACCCAGTACAGTGATAGCGAGCAGAACTAATATCCTTCCCATCATTGTCAGCATCCGTTGGATTTTCCATAAATAGTATTGCTTACGTGTCGTCTCATCATTTGTTAAAATACACAGACATTGCACTTTAATAAATACCAAGTAACTAAATAGTCCGGGAGCTAGCGTGAAGTTGTGCAGGGAACGAAGTAGTACATAAAACTTTCACATAGCATAGTACACCTCTAACCTACTGCAAAACTTCGCGTCTGCCGGATCAGATCATTTGCTTTTCAGAAATAGAGAGGATAACACAATCCTATGTATTTCCAGTGGTAAAATTGTGACATTTAAGGTGTCGACTCCATTTTTTCGAATTTTTGCTCATAAAAGTTACACAAATTGGTATTTTGTTGAACTGGTCATTATCGAAATCATCTACAGATCATGATCTTTCAAATGAGTTATCATTCAGTGACAGAGGATGAAGTAAAGTGTACAAACAGACACTTTTCGTTAAAGTATATCAACAATTTTCCTGAAATTTCTATGTTAAAATTTGCAGTTACACCAACGAAAAGTGTCTGTTTGTACACTTTACTTCATCCTCTGTCACTGAATGACAACTCATTTGAAAGATCATGATCTGTAGATGATTTCTATAATAACCAGTTCAACAAAATACCAACTTGTGTAACTTTTATGAGCAAAAATTCGAAAAAATGGAGTCAACACCTTAAATGTCACAATTTTGCCACTGGAAATACATAGGATTGTGTTATCCTCTCTATTTCTGAAAAGCAAATGATCTGATCCGGCAGACGCGAAGTTTTGCAGTAGGTTAGAGGTGTACTATGCTATGTGAAAGTTTTATGTACTACCTCGTTCCCTGCACAACTTCACGCTAGCTCCCGGACTAAAAGGATTGTACGCATTTTTAGCAGGTTGATCAGTGCATTTCTTTAGGAATGTGGACCTACGTCGATTTCATCCTATTTAATGCACGAGAAATGCATGACAAATTTTGAAATATTACTCCGAATTTCATGAAATTCTCAGATTCATTGTAAAACACAGCCTACGTGTGAACATTCAATTGTGGCATTCATTTGCCCTATCTCACTCTTTCATCTTCGTACTGCAGACAACAACTCAAATTTAAAGTTACCCACTTTGACAGATTTTTCAAATTTTGTTTATGAATTTCCGTGATGATTGCTATTTACGATGACAAATTGGTAGAATGTGCTACTTATGAGTACAAAACGAGATTGATAGGATTGAATAGATTACTTCAACTGGTGCATCATTTTTCAATGTCGCATACTGTAAAGAATCCTTTTAAACAAAGTAAGGCTATCAGTACACACCGCCAAGCATTTTTGATGTAATGCACTGGCATATCGACCAATTTGAAGGCCCATGTGGTGAATCTACGAGCAGCATTTTTGGAACCTATAATACGAGCTAGTAGACGAGCAAACTCTCATCAAGAAAAACTAAACTCGTGAATTGGTAGTAATTCAATCAAATTGACATTGACTCATAGCTACTGCAACTTATCTATTTTTCATGCGCACGTTTTTTGACGGGTCAAAGTATCGAGTCTCGACGCATTGGAAGGTAGTTTTTACAAAATGCTTGTACGAAATTCGTAAGTCATTTTTTACGTGATGAAGTACAAGTGTTGACTTTTCTTTGATTACGTTGATGAATTTTGGTTCAGTGGAAGTAACTCATCTGATCACGATCATGACAATAATCTCAACCAAAATCTTCATTCCTAAAGATATCAAATAATTTTTGAGTAATGCTCTTAAATTTAGGTTGCCTCATCATGCTAATGATATGCATGATTTTCTTAATGATAATGGATAGCAGTTGTGGCGTGCCTAACAAAAATAAAAGGCACTTCCTTTTGATAAGAATACAGCAAACCTACCTCCCCACGCATGAGCGGAACATTAGAAAACATCGCAAAACTTTTCGGAATTGAAACCAGACGTGCTTTGCACGAGAAAGTCTTAAATCTAAAGAAAAATAAGAAATTTCAAAAACATTAATGGCATGTACAGAAAAATTAAAATCTTTTTGAAGCACAGTAAATTATCTTTTGCTTCGTCAGATAAATCTAATCGCATCGTTATTTGCGATAAAGAGAGTACAGATGTACCTAAGCCGAGCCGCAGCTTAGCCGAGCCGAGTCGAACCGATGGCGGCTCGGCTTGAAATCACCTTTCCGCGGCTCGGCTCCGCTTTTTCGAGCCGGTCGGAGCCGCGGCTCTTCGGTTTGATTTAAAATACATTGCTGTAAGGTGTAATATAGGTGCAAGATAGATTTTTATTTAATTTTCTGTGGTAGGCTAACTAAATTTGGTAGTAATTAATAAGTAAGCCTATTTAAAGTCTTAACTATTAGGATAATGATTTATAGAATTTAAAGACCTACTTCAGAGTTAGAGGTAAGGCAGTTGTGGGCAACCAAGGTGGGATGGAGGGCCACTTATTCAAAAGGCAGAAATAGGTGTGTTTAAAATTTATTTATTGAGGACTTTCGAGCGCAATTTTAGGGACTGCTGTACCATACATGTAGGCTACATAGTGGTGGTACATGGCATAATTGGATTTGTAAATGCATGCACCAGCAATGTATTCAACTTACCTGTTGTTTTTAAGGGAACTGCATTTTTCACTCTAGAATCTATGTAAATAATGAACTGTGAGTAGGGAAAACTAATTCCGGAAACTTTCTTGTGTTATTTAATACTAATAATACGACATTATTGACAATATGATTAATAAGCAGTCACGCAGTTGATGGCTATGTCACCTGCATTCATACTGAGAAGATATTGCGAATGGAACATGGTTTGAGCATTCGAATGAAAATTTTTGTGCCATCATATTGCACAATAAACCATTAGTTGTGGTTTTCGCAAATTCTAAAGAAGATCAACATTCAGCTTTTTGAAGGTCAAAGTTGGATATACGGCCATTTTCACATCACCATTTCAAATTATGTCCACGGGTCAGGATGGATATGATCGGTGGCGGGCTACCCAACATATGGATCGACGGGCCACGCGTTGCCCGCCACTTAGGTATACAAAAATATTTTTAGATGACATCGAATTCGATATATTTAGATGAACTTTTGATCATACACGGTATTTATGGGCAGGCCTAATCGCAAATCGTAGTTATAAAACGAGGTTTATAGCTTTACACCGGAATGGGATTTTCCAAAGTCTAATTTTTCTTCATTTTGACTGATTTTGCAGCCTACCAAATGAATGAATTTGTAAGTCAAAAAATATATATCTGTTAAATGAATTTTCACAAAATACATCGAATTATTTCCCGAATTTTCGTGATTAAAATTACATTATGAAAGCATGAATTAATCAAGGAAATAAAATTCTTTCATTTAGGATATTTAAGGCAGACTTTAATAAGACCTCTGCCTAAACTCAGTAATGGACAGTTTTGATATACTTACGCTAAGATTGATGGACCAGAGACTCTTTATTATTCGTCAAGGACCATCATCAACAAATGGAAGCAATTGCGCTGCGATAAATGTCTTTCTCAAAATTTTATGATAAAGCTGATGCGTAATAATTATATTAACCAGATGCATCAGATCGTTGGAGAAAATGGAAAGTAGAAAACTGCGTAGGACATTTGTAAGAATAATATAATAAGGAAGACCATAGCCATGTATAAATATTGCATCAAAACAACCAGGAATCTTCATAAGACAAGGTAATCATTGTAATCCCTGTGGGAACGAATCTTGCGAAAAACTGGCGAATGTCAGCTGCAGAATATCATGCTAAAGTTCAGTCATATTTGCGGGATATTCGCTGGCGAAGTTCGCCGGCGACAATTCGCGCTCTATATGTCACCTTTTACTTTTGACTTTCTCTCTTGTTTTCTTTAGTAATCCGCCTCTACAGTCGAGGCTCTATTCTCTCCCTCACCTCCTCACTATCCCTCACATATGGCTAATCTATCTAAGATATAAGTGCAGACAATCATTCTTTGATAATGATAAGAATATAGAGAATCCGCATATATCAATTTTCATAACATCTCTTGACATTCAATAATTTACAACAATGACAAATATTTGAACAATATCATAGTATTTGCTGCGACATTTATGGAAGACAAATACTTTTTTTAGTTTAAGCCTTCGTGAATTAAAAAAAGATCCCTTTTTATCAGATCAGACTGAGTATACGATATATTTTCATGTGAAGGTAATATACGAACATTACTACTTACCACTAATTAGTTGCTACAATATCCACGATTTCGCCGGTTGGCGAAAAATCAGCTCGCATTAGTAAACAAATATCTACCAGCTAATTATAGCAACTTTTTCGCCACCTGTCGTTTTTTAATTTTACACATGTTTTTGGATAAATGATGACCATTTTCACATGCGGAGATAGTTCTTACACGAAAATGAACCTTTAAAAAAATTATCCACCAAATCGCTACCTCGCCAGATAATCTGTTGATATTAGCAAGATGCGTTCCCACAGGGATGTTACCATATTACTAATTTGATCGTCAAGTGAAAGAATTCCTTCAAAAATCTATAATTGATGATGCAACTGTAAATATCCAGTAAATGTTCTACAATCAGTACTGTTAACAAACTAAGTGTATAAATACACTATAAAACCTAATGTGGTCAGTTGTCTATAGACACTGTAACATTAGGTTGAATTAACATTTGTTTTACCCTAAATTTAAAACGGCTCCGTCGACTCGCTTGGCTCGCTCTAGCATGACACGGTCTCGGCTCAGCTTGGCTTTGAATATTTCAAAAACACATCGGCTCGCGGCACGTCAGGTCGAGCCATGTAACATCTCGAGAGTGCAAAAACTGTACTGAAACCAAATACTCCATAAATCGAGAGACGTCTCAAAAATTTCAGCAATAGAAAAACCAAGCTAGCCGCTTTATAGTAGATCAAAAAGTAGCAAAATAACACTATCGTCCACGAAAAATTCTCGTAACAAGAAAGGAAGCCGACCCAGCCAAATTTTCAAATTCATATAAAGATCGTAAAAACAAAGAAACTGGATTTTTAGATTACGCCCAATACCGTCAACTAGCCTGCAACCAACTCAGAAAGCTGGGTGCAATTGTTCTCACACCCAACTAGTGAAATACGTACGTGCAAATGTCCCAGCACATAATAATAGCTAGACTAAACTCGTTGATTAGTGAATTGAAAAATTACAGTCATAAGCAAGACTTAGAAAAATTGAAAAATAAAATCTCAAACATCCCTTAAACCATATGAAAAAATAAATCGACACAATCACTTGGTCACTTCCCAAAAATTGATAAACTCTAACAGTAATATGAAGAGTGGCATTGTAGGCCCTACGTCTGAAAGAGTGGGCTGTAAGTTTCTGACCACTTATCAGTCTTCGATGAAAAGGATAAATTTTGTTTGAATACCATGTAAATTCAATTTACTCAAGCAGAGTCCAAAAGGCCGACATTTTCAGTATCTATAAAATTAAGCTCGAATCGAATATCAGCATTTGCCCACGGTTTCAAGCAATTCGATAGAATGTAAGCCTCTGACGTTATAGCAGTACCTCTCCTATCCCTTTAACTAATTAAATCGATGCCTGTATAATTTTCGTGACACACTAGGTGAGATCCACGCGTAATTCACGCGCAAATTACGGACCCACGGAGCACCTCGCAAACAATCCGGGTTTAAAGAGCATTCATTCCTCTATCGGCGCGGACATGCGCGCTGCAACTAGGAGTCAGAATCCCTTGATCTATGCTGTTATAACAGGGAAATTATATGAATGCGTGTGGGCGAGCGTCTTTATAGTTGCGCGTCGTCTACGTTGTCTGCGCTGCTGCGTGAAACCACAGATGAACCGCTAAGCATGTTCTGTCTTCCCTGCAAACATAAATTAGGTCCCTATCACATTGTTTTAAGCCTCTGTTACATGCAGACCACAGGAGACGCAAATCTATATAACAGACTGCCAACTATACTAACTTATAGAACAAATTATTGCAGCAATATCCCGCATAGGCCACATGTTTTGGGCATTGTAATTACGCTTAGTTTTACCGGAATTGCGCGTAATGGAAGCGTGGCGCTCCACCTAGTGTAATGCCACCTCTAAAGAATCACTAATTGTCTTTTGTCAAAGGGCGAATGTTGGGGACCATATTTATTGTAGCTGACCGGGAACTGACACAAGCAGGACAAGTAGGTTAAGTTATCTCCAATAGAATCTTATCTTTCATTTAAATAGGCACGCACAATAAGCATTCTAAACTTTTGTCCTCTCGCAAGCCGACGATTAGGTGATTTTATATCTCGCTGTATCCAAAGTTTCTTCTTCTGACAGTTTAAAACAAAGACAGTGGCATTTACAAGCAGTGACTATGCACAGACAAACAAAATAATGCAATATTACATTTGTTTTAGCATTTCTTGAGTGATGTTTAATTTGGATAAGCACAGCTAATTTTTGTGATGAAAATTGTTGGACATATTCAAAATATACTGAACATAAGTTGTTAATTTTATTTTAATCATCCGCATATGTTTCTCGATAGTTTTAAGCGCATATATGTAATATAATGGCTTACTTAATTACAATTGAGTAAACCAAAGGCTGAAATGAAATCAGCTATATTATCTTAGTCAACCTCTCCGCTTATATATCATATGATGATCTTATCCGCTATTCACGTCTAAATGATTTAGAGACTTTTGGACTTTGGACGAATGCAACGTGACCCAATTTCGGAATTACAATCTCTCTTTCAAGGATCAAATCTCAATCTGAGTGATGCAGTTTACACAGTTAAATGCAATCTATTTAAGCAAATCAAAAGTTGAATCAACACTATCAGGAATCAGAGGAGCTGTGATGGGTTTACAGAACTGGGCATTCAACACCAATTATAATACATTTTAACAACTATTTTTTCTAATTTTCGCTTTCCAAAATTGATAGCAAACTGTCAATTCATCTCTTTTCATGCGCATTTAGGTGTCTTTCGCTTATGTTAGCTTATAATATCTCTTCACACGTCATGATATAATTTATTGCGAATCCTGTGTTCCTTCCTCATCCTCCCCCTGCGATCTCACTACATTGGTTACAAAAAATATTAATCTCTTGGATTCCTAGCTTGAAGCAGGCCTGTGTAATATAGTTTCATAGACCAATTGACATATCGTCAACCGACACAAAAACTCGTATCAAATCACATAATCATACAGCAATGAATAGCTCATCTTTAACACTCTATTTCTTATCAATGTGCAAGAAAGAAATATTAAGTGTTGTGAAGGGTAATAGTGGCATATAACCTTTAATATCTACACAAGCGATCATAAATACATGTATCGAGGAATTGGACGTGTAGATTTCTTTTCGGCGCATAAATAGCCTATGTTTAAAAAGTATGTTCTTCATTAATGAGCATCATGAATCTATGCAAGACGAAAATATTTATAATGTGCCTTCTGATTTATTCATCACCAAGTTATACTGATAGTAGCACTATGACTATGCCACGCTGAATCACGCGTGAACTACACGTATCTACACATGACCCCAAAACATCTGTGCTATGCGGGCATATTGCTGCAATTATCTGTTATTAAGTTAGGATAGTTTGGCATCCCCTGTAATATAACTTTGCGTCTCATGTGTCTGCATGTAATCAGAGGCTAAACAATGTTAGGACCTCAATTTCATGCTGAGGAAGACGACATGCTAGCGGTTCATCTGTGGTTCAAGCAGCAGCGCAACAACCGTAGAACGAACGCGCAAACATAAAAGCGCTCCGCCCACACGCATTCATAAACATTCCCATGTTTAACAGCAGCAATCAATTGATTTCGGACTCTTAGTGCAGCGCGGTATGTTACGCGCGTAGAGGAATAGAATGTCTTAAACACGGACATTTTGCGGTGCTTCCGGGTCGTAATTACGGGGTGCATGTCACCTAGTGTTAGTATATCGAATAGAAATAGATTACAATAGGCCTACCTATCTGATTAAATGGGAGGCAAATGCTTTCTTGGAAGTATTCCAGCCATTAACATTCCTTTCCCTTGTTGTAAACAGATACGCAAGTTGATTAAATTGAATAAAAGCTGCCGGCTTTTAAGCTGGTGCTTCTTCATCAACCAGCACGTTACCCGCAGCCAGCAAACGATGGCCCAGAAAACAAAAACATCTGGCTTGTCAAGCTTTTCGTGGGCGGCATCTTTTTTATCGCATCTTCATGGCTTGCTAAACTACGTCAGTGATCGTCGAGGAATTGTGCTATAGCTCTGCATGGTCCGAACAAACATTATTGTAACTTTCAAGATTTTCGGGCTATCTTCATGATCGGAATACTCACGTATATTTTCCATATCAGTATTTGAGGGATGTAAATTATGATTTCAGGCAACTGAATAAAACAAGTACCTAGTAACAATTGCAAGTGATTCGATGAGCCCATTTGCCACAGTCCTGGGAGTTGTCTTTAGTATTAGTGGAGAATCATATTGCAAATGCCAAGATTCGATAATATAGATTTTTTCTTCCAAGTTTAAAAAACGTGATTGGAATAGGTAGTTTTAATGTGGTCAAAAATTAGCCTAAATAACGAGCATGTTTCTCGTATTCCGGGTGTCCCAAAATTTAGCGGTTGAAAATTAATTTAGAATTAAATTAAAACACGTCTGAATTTTCCACGCTGGCTGATTCAATTTCTGTCTAAAAAATTCCTATAACAAAAAGCAGACAGTAGACAGTGCGAATCGATAGCTATCAGTTTGAAGTAATGATAGTAATATGCATTTTGAAAGGATTGATGAGTTTGTTGTAGCAACATACAGGGATGTATCCGTCCTTTGCGATTGACCTATGCACCTAAAATCCATCGGAATCAAGATGGACATATCAGTACTTGCCAAAAGCACTGATGACCAGTGATTTCATATAGCTACATGCTCATACTTGAAATGGCTAATTTCGATCTGAAAATCATTTCGTTCGTACAATAGCGACTGATAATGCACACTTCTGTATTAATTGCGCAAAGCTAGGATTATTCGTATCTAATTCACTAAAAACCAAATTGACATTTTTGGTTTTGAAAAAAATTTTATCTTTTCACATGTTTCTCACTAAACCCTAACTCTTACTCACTAAACCTTTAAGTCACATATAAAGTGATGTAATGTACGAAGTAATCACTCAAAGTAAAAGCAAAACTGTATCAAATAAAAACGAATTCTGTATTTGTACAAAAGAATTTATAAGAATTTCATAAATACATGTGACGCTTACTGTGCATCATTAAAAAATTGAAATATACAAGAAATATCAATATCGAGTATGAAAATAGTCTCATTTGCTCCGATCCCGATGATAAATGACAGCAAGCACACAAGTGTTTTCAAAGAAATAATTTGTAGAGAAATGTAGAACAATATAAATACTAGCTTCAATAGGAGAGTACTTTGAAAGACAGGTTCAAAGCAATGCTCAATCACAAAAATAATTATATTTATAGTCTCAGCTGTCTCTGGCTGCGTCGAAACAAAATGTAATAATGAATTGTTTTGTCTGTGTATATGCATGTTCGACAGATCAATGATCCAGATTTGAATGGTTGCAGCTGATAGAATGTGCAATTTCTTCCAAGTATATGACTCGTCCGCCATTTGCTTCAAAACTTATCTCCGATATGAATGAACAACTGATGGACTGCAAAATGTTACTGCACAAGACAAAAATGCTTTGCGCTGTTTATAAACGGAAAAGGCCGCTAAACCAGGGGTGACCAACCAAGGCAAATCGTGAGTGGTAAACTCGCTTTAGTCATCATAACAACTAAAGCAAATTATTTTTTTCTTGCCTCTTAAACGACTGTTATGTCGGAAAATTCTTGATAATGTGGTTCGTTGCCTGATCTCAGGTAGAATGTGAACAAAACATGCACAGTGGTAAATAGAAACTGGCAGTCAAATGGGCCTTTAAGTAAAATGTTGCACAATGGCTAAAGTGATGGGCCTTGAGAACCGAGATTCAGAAGACACTAAAACAGGAGTTTTAAATGATTCATGAGCAATCTACATGCAAACTTCGGTCTAGTGGGAATGCATTCCAAAATTCTGTGGATGTTTTAGTGCTTGGATTATAGCCACTATAATTCTAAAACATGGCAGCACAGAATATGGGACGTTGGTAGTAAGACGGCAAATTCTGAAGTGAAGCCTATGGCAATTTTTCTAAGATTCATAATTTGAGAACTATACGAATTAAAAATTGAAAAAAACTGCGAAATTGTGGTCTAATAAAACCAAGCTATTGAACTACCAACTCTGCCATAATTGAGTCGTGAATTTCGCATATAGCAAACGAAATTCAAAGTCCTAATAATACAGTATCTCCATCAAATCATCTAGAAATCTTCTGTGTGGAAATTATGGAATCTACTGTATGGAGAAGGTGGTACTCTAGTAGCTTAGGTTACATTGCCAAATTTGGCATGTGCTTACTGGGAATTCCACACGGACGTGCTTCGGAGGAAAAACCTATAACTATACGACGTTTCAAGAGTGTTGGCACGCTGGCCAATTCGCATTACTTTTTAACCGTGAACCATTTCACAACTGCGCGTACATCGTGGCAACTGTATACCTTGGTTTATAAATGATTACTTTGCTTTCGCTTTTACTTTCATTCGCCATGATTGATGGCCATGTGAACTGTGGTCGATAAAATTTCAGCTATATCAACCATACGTCTGTCTCAATCGAAACAATTTTGTTTTGAAAACGTTTCGAGGAAGTATTTTCTTTCCACCCGAGCTTGGATACCGTCAAACGTGTTTCTCGAATGACACCATTTTCATTTGGTTGCCAATAGAAGGAAGAGTTTAAAATCTCTGACATTGATTTTCAAATAGGTGAGTAATGAAGTGAGGCAGCCATTTTGTACAATAATCCTTGTCTATCAAAGCAAGAAACTGTCAGATATTCTGTTTGAAAACAGTTCTATCAAACGGATGTGCTTTAATTACTCAGATTGCTGTAGCTGATTCGAATGTTTCCATCCGCAGTATATGAGAGAAAAGCAGACAGGTTAAAAGAACTTGTGCACTTTGCAATGTTCCTGGCCAAACGTTCGATGTTGTGAAAATACCCAATGATCACAAAATGCCTTGTCATCGAGGTGATTGATAGCCTGCAAAATGAAAAGCGTTAATCATAAACAGATTTGCAATTTTTTAGAGATACAAATTTAAAACAAACAGAATATTGATAATCCACGTGACTAGAAGCAAGTTGTCATCTGTAATATTACGTAGGATATCTGCTTTTGATGAGTTAAAGCAAAGCTTTCTAAAATTGCCTAGACTGAAAAATTGCAGTGGAAACATCAGACAATCGTCACTTGTGTGTCACTCAGATGAAAAAAGGAGTAGTTAGGAATTTAGTAAATATGATGTATATTATATAGAATTCTACGTGTTTAAAAAGTTATATCTACAAATCATTGATCACAAACAGTGAAAAATTGTAGCCATAAAATGCCATAAATTTCGTTTATTATTTCATCTTTGTCTATCAGTGAATTTTTGTGAGCTTTGCCTAGCTTAAAAAGAAATCCCATAAAAGACATCATGGAGACTACGGGGTTAAGTTGTGTATGATTTACTTGGAAGCATTGGCAAAATAATATTAAAGTAGGTCAATGTAAGTCTGCTTTAAATTCCTTAGCACTTTATAAATTTGCATGGAATTCTAGGAAAATAGTGAGAATTATTTCACTATTAAAGATAGAACTCCTACCGTTCAGATTTTTGAAGCCTTTGATTACTATCATCTGGACAATCTGGAGAATATCCTGGTCAGAATCGGATCTTGGTGGGATTTTTCGTGAAATGTTAAGAGTGGCACATGCTGGCACAACTCCCATCTTTGGATCGAATTCTGACCCTTTGGTTTGACTGGCACTATTGCAATTTTTCAAGATGGCGGTTTGCCAACTTCACATCACCGCCATTGAAGCATTCGGGGACTAATTTCTCATAAAGTACAGGGATCTTTAGGTGCTGAAACTTGCTGGCACATTGTTTTTTTTTCATGGTCGTCTATCTGTTTGTGCGTGTTTCGTAGGGGGTATGTTTTGATTGTGTTATTTTGGAAAAAAAAAAAATTTTAGTGGCGGTGCTAACATCATATCACCGCCCATTTTGGTGGCTTCGGGGAGGATAATTTCTCATAAAGTACGGGATTTAGGTGCTGAAACTTGCTGGCACAAATGTTTTTCATGGTCTTCTATCTGTTGTGGCGTGTTGTGTTTGTTTTGATTGTGCATTTTGGAAAAAATTTTAGTGGCGGTTGCTAACATCACATCACCGCCAATGTCGAACTTTCGAGCAGCGGATTTCTCCTAAAATAGGGAGAGAGATTCTTTCAAAATAATGGAGATGGCACATGCTGGGCACACAAAACCAAATGCATCGATCTGTTAGGTTTTCTTTTGAGTGGCACATTCCAATTTTCCAAGATGGCGGTGCTTACTTCACATCACGGATCTTACCACGGTCTTCACTTAAATAAGTGCTTCAGCGATAACTTTATTACATTTTCGGTTTGCACCGACCCGTACAACGGGTGCGGATGACAGTAGTTTGGTGGTTCATGGCTTGTATGTATTGTGTCTTATTAGAGTGAATATGGTACTGGTAGTATTTTAAATGAGGTACGGAAAAATGATTGTTTTTTGTTTTTGGTGTTAATAGGTTATACACTGTATATTATGGTTCTGGTTGAATATTTTTTAAATTTGTTGACGGGTATGGTACTCTCAGTTTATACGGGGATGATTTAGATTACGTAACCTCGGTATGTCAGTTGGCACGGCGTACGGTAGCACAACAGCTCTAATTAAAATCAAATTTTTGCTATTCAAAAGGCCTCTGAAAACATGTGCATTTTTGTGAAAACAAAAAAGCTTGGCATATTCTCTCCCCCAATAATTATTCCAGTATATGTCGTAAAAAATGAAAAAGAGTTCAGGATCTTATGTACTAGACCTGTATTAGGGCCTACATGCATTTTTTTAGAAGAAAATTATGAAATTCAAAATACTTTCACATTTCTTTCATTACTGTTAGATACAATTCTGTCACATATCCGATTTCAAAGATTTCATAACATTATGTACATGCACACTGTACATAGTGTTATGAAATTTGATAGTGCTTACTTCTTCTAAGTCTTTTCGATAGTGCATGTATAAGTTAGTCAATGACCGCTGTCCTTTAGCTTCTGGTAACCTGTGATGAAGTTGTCACAAGATACAATAAATGCTAGAATTCAATACTGGGAAGGGCTCAAGAAAAGGGAAGATTCATTCACGAAACTAAAAGTCACTGGGTCCCGGAATTCTCGTTACGTGCACCTGCACTGAAATTAAGGGAATAAAATAATATACCAAAAAAAGGAAGTAAAAGAGAAAGTAAAAAGAATATAAGTTAAAGCATTCATATATAATTATGCCGCAAGATGCTATTCAAGAGTGCTCATAAATTACAAAGTAAACCTTCAGAATTTTTCATTTCAGTGTTCAGCAGTGGACTGATGATGTAAATTTTTCTGTTCATTGAAATCTGATAACATATGGCGAACTGTATATGCCATAAGGAAAGATAGTTGTCAGTGCTTTCATGCAAGGACTAATTAGGAAATTAGAATTGATTTTAAAAGGTCGTTTAAATATTGAAACATGAACTTGATGATATGGTACAAAAACGATAGGGGATTAGTAGTACTCGAGGATCTTTTTTATAGTTCATCTTCACTACAACTGTGCGTCTGGAAATAGAGATGAATCTACATATCGGGAAGGAATTACAGATCAGGGATGCGGAGTTTTATCATTTTGATAGGACTCCGACTCCGACTCCGGGGGTTTATGGGACTCTGACTCCGGGTGGCAAGTATATATAACCTAGTTTTTTTGAAAAATAAACTGGTAGCCTACATCACAGATCATTATAGGCTTACCTGAACCTATCTTTAGTGATCATTGCTGTATCAATTATCAATCATTATTCAGTTGATTTTGAAGTTTATCAAATGTCGCTTTAAAGAAAGAAGTTTGGATGCATACGATTCAGCTCCTCCCATCTGTTGATTGTGTGCTTTCCATGGTTGGTTTTTTCTCCAGTCTCATCCAGGCAGGAAAATCCCCCATCTTTCTCCAAAAAATATGAGTTACATACTTTTCGATTTTAATATGTGCTTTGGGAGTAGGCATCACACACAGTAACGGGTAGAGAGGCAATGTTTCTCAACAAACCAGTATTTTTCATTTTTGTTTCCTCTGTATGTGAATGTTTGGCGCGTAGGTGGTGATCGAAGCTAGGAAGTCTTGTCTTCTCTACTAAATCACCCCGGGAGTTAAAAGGACAATCCTTCTTTTTCACTATCACGCTTCATTCCTCAACTATTAACAAGCTTTTGCATGCACTGCTGTCTCTGTACTTTTGTTTGACGGAGAAAGTTGACATCAAGACACTGATCAAGCTATGCACTGAGAATAAATGATTTGTTGGGTATTATATTTCGGTATAAGTTATAGGCCGGAGTCCTATCATTTGATTAGGACTCCGACTCCAGCAAAAATGATAGGACTCCGGGACTCCGACTCCAACGTCCCTGTTATCAGATGGCTGTCAGAATCTACCCTTAGAATCATCGACTGTGCTCAGAAATCCAACGTCAGATGCGGTTAAAGTTTAGGATTTTATGAAGCAATACTGTGTATCTTTAGTTATAAGATGCACATAATCATGTTGTACTTCCTCCCTGCCAATCTTTGAGAATGCAAGCCGGCTCGCGAGAGCTCGGATGCACATTGTTTCAAACTCTAGCAATACATTTTGAAAACATTTTAGCAGCCAATCTTTTATTGGGGAGACAAGACAATTTACCTTCAAAATAATATGTACATCTTCCTCAAAACTATTAATTACTAAAAGAGATAAATTTCCGAAAATCATTTTAGGTCTCAGACGAATCTCATGTGAGAGCGATGGCGCGTGGGGGGCTGAGGGCGGGGGGGGCGTGTGAAAGCACCAGCAGTTTTGATAACTCAAGAATTAAAAAAAATGAGAATGGAAATGTTGCTAATAATCACAGAATGTTGTTTCAAGCAGATCCATGAATCTTTTTACAGGAGTGTCCTGGCGAAAAAAAGGTTGCGAAGCTCGTCTCCACCGCGGACTTTGACTTTGCTTCCTGGGTCGTTGCGAGTGCGGTCGGGGAGTCAAGGGTGTGAGGTGTCTTTTATAACTTATATTTGTCTTTCTCTTTAGATATTGAGTTTTTGATGTACATGTAGCTAATGAGAATCGAAAAACCCATTGCAATTAAGGAACACGGTAGCTTGTCAAATCAAGTAATGGGCAACAGATGCTTAGAGACTCAGGGTTGAAGTGATCGAAAGAGCACACTGAATTTGAAAGAAAGAAAAAGCACACCTGAGCTTGAAAGAACGAAAGAGCACAAGACTGAATTTAAAAGAACGGAAAGAGCAAACTGGAATATCAAAGAACGAAAGAGCATACAGGAATTTGGATACTAACCTAAAGACATTGCGTTGCATTGACTGGAAAACTAAAACAATGCGTTGTACACGTCTTTTTCTAGGACCATGTGTATCCGGGTGATGTTTTTCCAATATCAATGTAAAAACTTCAACGAATTCTATTTCAAAGCTGCAATTTCACGCAATGTCTTGCTTCGCTAATTTATTCATGCCACACAAACAATGCGTAGCAAATTACTTGCCGACAAACATTTTTTTTTTTTTTAAATTTTGGCATGAACCTAGCAATGCGAATCGAGGCCGCAGATGTCCGCGATAAGAACATTACACCCTCTACTAGAATCTGATTTGGAAAAAAGTTCTAATTTTAGAATAATAATATAAATTGTATAATGAGCTCTACGATCAATTACTACTTTTAGGATGCAGTCCGAAAGCATGCAACTATCTATGTTTATACATGTAGGCTTATCTACTTTTTCTATGGATGCTGATTGAACCATGCACTTTTAGGATAAAGATTTTCATCTGGATGAAATTGAAGACTGAAAGATCAGACGAAAATGTTAGGACATTGGTCCTAAAGTTGGCTGCATGAAAACTCCATACTCTGTGGGCTTGTGCAAGATGTGGTGCCCATGAAAGTATTCTGGACTTCGCACACTCAATGGAGTCCAACTTTTCCCGTTTACAAAAGGTGCATGTGATAGTAAGCAACTCACCAGACGACGACGACTACCTTGGAAATCAATGGCTCGACCGTGCAAGAAATCCAAGAATTTTGTTACCTTGGGAATGACCTTGACACGGATAGTCGGAATCGGGAATGTCAGTCAGAACTAAGCATTGCGGTCGCATGGAAATGGAGGGAGCTAGGCCAGCTTGCTTACCCCCCCCCCCCCCAAACAGAGTTAATTCCGCTGATGAAAGTGCCAATGTCACAACGCATGCTAGCTGTGTGTAAGATCGGTCCTAACGTATAGTGGGGAAATATGGCCCTTCACTCAGAGATTGACGAAGCAACCGTCGACGTTCACAAAGCAAACAACACACTCACAAAACGCAATCCTTACATGCAGGTTATGCCCATGTACCAAAAAGGATCCAATAAAAATATAGCCAAAACACCCATACTACCGACTCATATCAGACCGGCCACACCAACAGAGAAACAACACTAACATCATCAACTTCAACATCACTCTATTGAAGATTAATCAGATAAGTTTGAGAACAATAACAGCTTTCTCATCTTCGTTTCCGATACTACTCGTTTTTGCAGTAAATTAAAAATACCATTAATCTCCAAATGCAATAACATGAATTCGATTTCATGATCGACAAAGTATGGAAGATCACTGCTAAGGGATTTTGATGTTCATTTGGTCAAATTGTCCTCACAGGAGGACCAGAATTGTCGAATAGCTATGTCAAAAGTCAGTCATTTCGCTGCACGAAACATCTGACAACCTGTGGTGTCAGGTTTCAGTGCAGGGGTTGAAGCAAGCCGCGAGGCAGCGTCTTGGCGCAGCGGGGGATGGAGTCTTCCTATCTCGTAAGCAAACCGCGCGTCATTACAGAACTTTTTTTCTGAAATTACTTGGACGCGTGGCCCTGCGCGTCTGGTTCCGTGAACAGCCCCATATGTTTGCTAAGGTTCTGAACGAAAATGCTGGACGCGTGAGACGCGCCGCCTTCCCTTTAAGACACTTTTCTGTATATTCTGTCGTTCTTTAGGTGTAAATTTCCTGTATGCCACAAATTTATGTCATAAATGCTACGTCATGCTTGAAATTCATTTCTGCATCCACCACTATTCCAATTACCTGGATGATAAAATATATTTTAATTGTGATATCACACTTTCTAATGATGAATGTTATCGATTCTCATTTGCTCCTCGCGAGTGGAATTCATTTCCAGACCAAGCATGCTTGCACATAAAAGCGGACCCGTCTCCGTGACGCATGGTATATGATTGTGGGAGGCGGTGGAACGCTAGAGTTTAATGAAACAAGCAAGGGGACCATTATTGTAACCTCTGCATCCACTCCCTCACCCCCGTTTTGGGTCCGCTGGACCCCATCCCCAACTAGGCTAGAAAATTCTTTAATGAAAAAAATTGAAACGACGGTAACCGGGACTAGCTGGAATTTTTTTAATCAAATTTGTGTCCCAAAACACCTCGTTCTGACTATTTATTCGCAGGAATACACACACAAGTTTCACTGATGACATTAAAAAAAAGGGTTCCCAACTGGTACCAGGTTGTATGAAGCCGTTTCCCAGTTTGGGATATTGTCAAACTATTACTTCGATTATGCAACTCACCCCTTCAGGAATGACTCCACACGGATGCTAGCGTGGCTCGTTGCACACTCGCAATGTCGAAAGACGCCCTTTTGTGAAGGGTCAAGACTTGAAATTTTGAGATCAAGGATATTGTGAAACACGGAATTCATGAAATTGAAGTGGATATTTATGCCAAGATTATCAGAGGAATTTCTTCGAAGGTTAGCTTTGGAAATACTCGACCTGAAAAGAATAAATGCAAATGGATCCATTCAATGGAACTAATCGAAGTTATCAATTACTATGGGTAAAGATGGAGGGGTATACAATCGGGGGTGGACAATAGAAGCCCAGGATGTCTTTATCAAATAAGGTGGGAGAATAGAGCCCAGTTGGTATAGGGAAGTGATCTGATACGGAAGTGTGAAAAGTCCAGCAGGGTTCGAGTCTGTCCGCCTCTCGAGGTACATTCGCTCTCCCTAAGAGACTGATATCCCTAAAATTTTTTGGAGTTTGTAGAGTGTGAAGGCTTCTCCACTCATCTCTAGTTTTTTCCCCAGAATGGATTTCACAACCAATAAGTTAGAGGAGAGATTAGTAAAACAAATGACAAAAGCAGATAGTGTTTTCATCCTTACTTTTCATCTAATCTGTAACCGTCAGTCCACAATCCTCAAAATTCCTGAAGAATTCTTGTGTTTTTAACCATTGCGTCTGATGATAGGATCCCATAAGGAGAGTTGAAGAAAGATCCTCCGAGCATAATTGCAGGAGTCCCTCACTGGAAATAATAAACGATGAGTTATGAAATTACGATTACAACGATTAAACGCAGAAACACCCTTCTTTCCGCGTTGAGCAGTATCCAAGAAATAAAAAAAATTACATCTATGAAATTGAAAATAATACATGTATAATGTTTTCAAAACTGAGCAATTTCATGACAAGATGAAGTTAAATTTGAACTTGTCCACAAGGTGCTGGTTTTTGTTGCACTATTGTCCATTTTTTTCGAGCATCACTGTCTTTGTCATATAAAAACAAGGTTTAGCAAAAGTCCATCTCGATTTGAAGAAAAAATCCATGGGTTTCAGGTGGAACTTGACTGGTTTTCAAATACCAATGTGTGAAGTTGAATTATTGTTAATTGAAATCGAACCAAAATGTTCGAAACGACCTCCATCAATTGTCAATCACAGGCTTGGATCACATTTTATGTTCGCAAAAATCGTAATACAACAAAACGCTTTTGATGCTTGTTGCAAATACAAGTAAAATCATGAAATCCATGAGATAGGCCTGCAAGTGTGTTCATAGTTTATCCGTCTTGCCTATTTTCAAAATATAGAATAGGAACTGCAATTCATCAAAATAGAATATCTTAAGTGATGTGTTAGTTCCAGCTTACTTCTTCAGCAAAGTAATATGATTTACACGAAGTGCCAACTTGAAGTGTGAATAGCTGGTAGGTAACCGTCTTGGTTTTTAAGTTGATTCTAGTAATTTCAAGTTCCGCCCCCTCCTGGGTGAAATTTGAAAAATATGTGTAGGATGTTGGTAAAATCCGTTCTATTTTTAGAGACCGCTAGTGTAACCTTCAAAAACAATATTCGCTTCGTATGCCATGGCGACAACAACCAATTTGAATTAATTATCCTAATTTGAAATCTTCAGGTTCAAATTTTCTGACCATTAAGTGCAATCTTAGAAAAGTCATTTACTTTTCCCAGATTACATCGGTATTCATAAATGACCTTCAACATTATTCATTTTTAACCGGTCATTAGCTATTCAAACCTCATTGGACACGAGAACCATGTACTTCGATAACCATAGACATTGTCACGCTCTCAACACGGAGCATAAAATACGTTATCTCAATGGGGCCGCATTACAATCAGACTTAAATACTTTAATGAAAATCAAAATGTTCGATCATTTTACGATTCGTGAAGACGATCGATTGGATTTTGATGAAGTTATCCGTTTGTTAGAGAGACCCCGTAGTTATGACTGAATAGTGATTTGTGCTCGCAAATGTGCTGACTGGCATTATAAAGAACTAATGCTGTTACATCTTTTCGTAGCAATGTCATGCAATGATGCGTGAGAATGAACCTGAATTCAGAAATGACCGAGCTCATTACTTTTAGAGTCCCCTCTACAGCGAATCCCTTTTCTACAAATGAACAGGCCGAATCGAGTGAACCTCCATAACCCATTAAAATGATAGTTTACGCTCTAAACGGCGAATTCCACAGATTCAGTTATGCAGTGAACATTATGTATTCAGTTGATTTGAAATTGGTGGATGAAGCATTAAAGATAGTTTCTGATATCAAAGTTAGACCCTATATTACACTTTTGAATTATTATCGATCAAATGAAGACACAACACGGTCAAAAAAATTCGAAGATACAGGAAACGGAGGAAACCAAAGTTAAATCAACTACCCTAGTGAGAATCCGTAAATAAATTAGGTAATTAAAAGTCATGAACGAATGAAGACAAATTTATAATAACTAAATAGAGTAACCTACTCCAGTACAGAGTAGGGATTGTGAGATACGAAAATAAAGGCTAAGCCGACCAACTTAAGACGGCAGGGAAATAAATTAAAAAACCATGTATATCAATTTTATTTTTACAATCTAAGGAACTAAAATTAGAGTTCGTCATGGACTTGACGAGAAGCCTTACTTAGAAATAATCAAATGGTGAAAAGAGAAACCTAAGAAACCAAATTAAGTTTGGCTACGTATACGTCCTCAGGGAGGAACCATGTGCTGCATGAAGCAAGGTTCAGCCTCTAACCTCCAACCTAATACCACATGGCTTGTTGTTGAAGCCTTTTCTTTCAAATTGGTTTTAAAAAAATTCTCTACACTCAAAAATGCTAGTACTTGGCTATAAACGTTCATCCATCATCATACATGTACGTTTGTCCCCATCATGAACTATTTCGAGTACATTTTAAGATCATTTAGCGACCCAACCTATTTAAGAGGTGCGATGGTGTGTATATAATTAAGAGATTAATGAAATGGTATCTAAAAATAACTATGACTAATTCATGACCAACTCTAACCCGCAACATTTGCTAGAATTTCGTTTTGTTTCGTCGTCTAACGAAACAATCGAAATCGAGTATATACCATGGATAGGTCCATACTGTGCAGGGTGATGGAAAGACTGACCATGCCTCTTTAACTCATCATAATTGCATGAAGCATAAATCTTGCTTGTCCGTAAATATTAAGGTTAGTGAGATAACCTCTGCCGTGAATTCTATTTATAGATTTCCAGCGGCATGGACTATACAGAAGGATTGAAAGTGTAGTAAGATCTATCTCACTGTATTGTGCACTCCTTTGAGACGGTGCTGTTTTCCGTTTGTATTCCTATAATATAGTAAACTCCCCAAGATCTAGTGGCTATGCATGACTAACCAAGGAGTCATTCGCGTTAAGGCACCGTAATGACACCAGCATTAAACGCTGTGTACTTTATTATGTTACCCATTATAGAAATAAACATTCATGTGTCTTCTTGAATTTTAAATTCAAATCTCCCTAGATAATGGGCCTAATCTCCAGCTTACCCCAGGCATTATTCACTTAATAATTTTCAAACTATAATCATATTTCTGCATAATTTTTTTAATCTTGTGCGGACACTGATTACACAGCTCGACTCGACCGTTCGGACGAACGGAGGATACCGTATTTTCTGTGAAAGTTGCAAAATTACCCTTCGTAATACAGGAAATCTTGCCCATGCGCTTTGTCTTTCATATTGAAGTTCAATCCATCAGCTGATGACAAACATAGAGACGAAGCAACTTTAGACAAGCAAATGCACGGTCGAATTCAAAGTGGGGCTGCGATTAGCCAGATCTAATTTGATAAGACTGCCCAGAGTTGGAATCGACCTGGATTTTCCACATCAAGGGCAGGGCCGGTCCCTCCATCCCGTATTTCAAATTCTTTGCTAATCGACAATATTTTTGTGGGTGTTGTCTTAACTAGCGCAGATACAAAGAACGAAAAATTACAGGGGTGTGGTGGTAGTATAGTAGTGTAGTGATGGCGGTAATAGTGGTGTGGTGGTGTCCAACCCACCACCTCCCTGCTAATTGGGAGGGGGTTCATGTCAGAGTGACGGGCGGGCCCAATCGCCCGCACCCAGTGTGGATGAGCTGTGTGTGTATGAAAGAGATGTTTTTTTGTACTACGTGGCTGTGATTTACAGTGGGACAAAGAGGAGAAGAATGGAACTGTAGGTTAATATTGTCTGAGTATTCTTTTAAGAGGATGATTTGTTTTTGGCAGAGTTGTGCCAGGGTTGCGGTTCTGCGTTTGTCGTGTTTTCTGTTCTGATTTGTGGACTGTTGGGGAGATTTGAGTTTATCACGTAATGTAATAAACTATTTTAAAGTTGTCCTACGACTCCATTAGCTGGTTGGAATACGTCATCAAAACTTTAATTGTAACGCCTGTACTGCTTGCGTTGAGGGGGGTGGGGGGGGGGGGGGGGGGGGGTGTCAACAGATACACTTGTTCCAACTCCTCGAGTTCAACAAATTTCCAGTTTTCTAGTTGATAACACATACTCTCAATTTGCTGATAACTTGCTGCTGCCGTGAGCTGTGAAATATCAACTTAGTAAGGACGGATTCAGTAGAATAT
This sequence comes from Prostheceraeus crozeri, assembly GCA_907163375.1. Lineage (NCBI taxonomy): Eukaryota > Metazoa > Platyhelminthes > Polycladida > Euryleptidae > Prostheceraeus > Prostheceraeus crozeri. The sequence continues at coordinate 129,387 of CAJQUW010017060.1, forward strand.
TCCGAGTGGTTCACTTTAAACAGAGGAACATTGCCTTAAGTTTATGGGAAACCAGACAATGCACTTTCTGAGGCTTCATTATCTAATTTGAGTAAACACGAAATGGAATGATGTTCCAAGGTAATTAGCAGGCGTTATCATTGCTAAGCTCCAGAAATTCACCAACAATGCCTATTTCAATTAGGAAAAAAATCACGATTAATGTCCTCACGATCACTAGAGTGACAACATTGACAGAGTATACTATATTGAAGTCACTGCACTAAAGACAAAGCCGCATTCTGTATGCAAACCACATGACTGACAAGAAACCAATTGCACTGATGACATGCATAGTATAATCTAGACAACGATAAATGATGTTTTAAAATGTCACTCGTCACTACGGGTGGGGGGGGGTGCTGGACGGTGCTGACAAAGTGAGACTTTAATCTGGAGCGTTGCGATCTTCTTGCCCGGATGCCCTTCCTGACGACTTCCAATGACACTTTCGGGGCTCGACCTCTGGACCGAAGGATCGCTAGGCCAAGCACTTAACCACTGTACCACGCAGAACCCCAAACAACCTCCGGTCCAACTAAAGTATACCATCAGCAATATGTATTATAATACCTGCCCACTCTTTACTAGATGATATTAAACTGCCAAGCGTGAAAAATGAGCGCCGAAAATGTATCTTTATAAAGACCTAACTTCTATTCTAAAAATGTATGAAATCCCTAATTGCAAGTCAATTCATTGATGACACCAATTAATTGCAATTATGTGATTGGGTCATGCTCCAATTAAAAAATATTGACTGCTCTGCCGAATTTAATTGAAACTGAAATTTTCGATAACCTCTGTTTTCAACAAGTTGCATTTGATAGTCCGGCCACCAGCACGCTTCTGCAAGGAACGAGGAACCAAAATTGAGGACTTTCAACCGAATGATGGGTACCTCAATGGCTACTACGAATCATCGGCGTCTGCCGCGTCCAGACCAAGGAATCAAAGCAGTGTTGGATATGGAGGGTATGACAAGTGGGGAAGTTTCCCTGCATTGCCTCGTCTCATCTCCCGGTACTGAAGACATGCACTCTTTCCCCGAGGGGGAAGAATATTTCCGGAAACAAGAACAGATTGATTGAGACCATCGAGTTTAATATTTTTGTGAATATGAGCAAACATTGGACAGGGTGTATGGCTTCAATTTTCCTCAACGATTCTTCATATATAGTTAATGTTTAAATCATCAATACATTAACTTCCTTTTGTTCAGAAAGATAAAATGTATACGAGAATCACAGAAAATAGCTTAATTGTAATAACTGAAGGTAACGAAACCTATCCACAAAAAGAGTGGACATCCAAAATGCGGCCACAGTTTTTCTTTCAAGATCATGTCGGACAACTGACACATGGCATTTGGAATTCACAATTACATGCCAATAAAATCGCTTCACAATTCACAAAAATCAGGTTGAGGAACAATTAGTTTACTTTTCACTCTGAAATAATTGCTGAGTCACCCGATATTTGGTGCATTTATTATAGGTCTCATCTGCAACAAACTTGCAGAATGATCCCTGCAGAATTATGTATTCGGATCTTTTACATGCGTAGACCTACCATAAATTTGTGATTCACAAAGTGCATCTGCGGACACTTATTTGAATATTAACTTTAACTAAATGCCTGTACATCAAATGCAAATGCATGCATTGGGAGAGTCCCTTTCAAGCATCACATAGGCCTATCTTCTCCTTACACCTCACCATTTATGGTTAGTTTCTTTTCACATTATTATGGCGTTCGACGTGCCTGCTGGCAGGTTGCTATACTCTCGATGTCTGCTTCCATTTGATCAACCATTTCTCACCTTGGTTCGGACGTTCGTTGACCAAAAAACTGCCGGTCGGACAATTCCCCCTTACTGCAATCAAGCTCAACACCAACCCTGGATCAACGGCACAGCACACGAAGACACTGGGACCAGCTTGAGTTTAGGCAGAGCACCTAGTAATTCGTGTTTTTTAGCCTGGTGCGGCGTCCCCAGACCCGTGGATGTTGGGTGGATGTTTTCAAGCCATGAAACTCTGCGTTCAAGCCCCATCGTCTCTGCAATCAAACCTCTTTACCCAAGTCGGAAGCAACTTAACATATCGGCCCACATCTTTTGGTTGATCTTGCCACAATTGCCAACATTTTTCTGTCCACCACACACCGCCCAGAAGTTGTTGTATGACGATCATCACCATGCGCAGTCCTGCTATACAGCATGCCAAGAGCTGGCCTTGGACACCGTTTATTTTACCTTCACCCATTACTCCACGCAGGCACCTTGTCCATTTTATTCTCCACAACTTCAATATTTATGGCTCTTTCTGCTTACATTATTAAATCTTTTCGACGCAACAACCGGGTCGCACCCGGCAGACGCACCGCTTTGTGTAGTCATCGTGCGCACTACTTCTACGACCGTTCTTTACGGCTTCGTTCTGCCGCCGCCGCGCTGGTGGGGATTTCCCACACTGCAACTGGTGTAAGGTAGTCATCGCTGCCTGTGATTCCGACAATATAACCTCCACACTAATTTTGTGCATGGAAAATGCAACGCCACAACACAGTCACTTAACTTCCCCCTCGGCCAACTCCCTTCTAGCATCCAGTTGTAAATCCTTTAACCGTTTTCCGTCTCCACGTTACTCTCAGTGTTGCCTTCAAATTTGTCCGACATTGAAACAAAATTTCTGATTCTCTTGCTTACAATCTTCTTTGCCACCGAACACTACGTTGCTCTACATCTGACGGGGCCTTCCGCATTCAGGCTTATCTCTCCCGGTTCGATGTAGTGGCTTACTCGCTGTACCATTGATGTAATATAACCCACCACTGTCCATCGACCCGAAAGGAAGCGTGGACGCGAAGTTCCCTGACAGCATTTCTAGAGCCATTTATGTTTCTTTGGCCCGTCCCATATTTCTCGAGGAAACTTCTCAATTTTGTTTCCATTTAGGACCAATTTTGAAGCATCGCTAACCTCTCGCCGCTTGGCCCCTACGACCCGTGCTGTCCCTCACTCTTCACATCTCGACTCGCTAGCCTCGCTATCTCAGTGTGTCTCTTCAGCTTAGCACTCTTGCACAGAGTTGTACAGTGACTTAAGACAATGCAGTTCTTTTATTAGCTGTTGTATTAATACGTCCGAAGGGACATTAAAATGAAAATAACATGTCCTGATAACTGACGGTATCATCAATTCGCACAACCGTGTGTTGATTTTTGGGGAGGTGACACTTTGCCAAACCTCACTTGCTAAAACTTTTGTGCATTTTCTATGATGAAGTTTGTATAGGAACCTCAGTCGGATTTCCACCGCTTGCTAAGTTGATGCCACCATTTCAAAACATATTGCAATAACAAGCAAGCATAACGTCCCTATTTTTTCTTCTCCGATGGCGCTTGGACCGTGTTGACATAGTCAGACTTTTCTGGAGCGTTGTAGTACTTTTAGTCCAGATGCCCGTCCTGCCGACTTCCAATGACAATTTCGGGGCCGGACCTCTGCACTGAAAAATCACTAAGCCAAGCACTGTGCCACGGAGACCACTACAGCTTCAAAACATGTTCAATGAAAATTCACTAGACATTATCACGTCTGTTAGATGCAAGTCAACATAGGGAGATGCATAATGAAATTAAACTCTGAATTTTGTTATTTGAATGGCGGGAGGACAAAAAAAAAAATCAAAAATTTGCATGACAATTTTATAATAAACTTCTTTCTAAAATGCCCAACATAGCCACTGAACCCATTGAGCATATAAACAACGTATGTACAAACTTTATTTTAAACATGGGATTTTGCAACCATCTTGCTTGCAACTGCTGTGCACCCGTGGCAGTGCCCCTCTACACATCTGGTTGTCGTGTTTTTTAAATACATTAGAGAGTTCTCCATGACCATCAGTGCTCATCAAGTATTACTAATTTAAAACCATTATTTAATACTTGCCAGCGTTATGCCCAGCGCAAAAAAATTTGCCCAGCGCAAAACAACAAAAAACTGCTTCCTGTAAAAGTGAGAATATTACCACTGGTCTTTGTTAAATTTTCATGAAACATAATATCAACCTAATAAAACTCCACAACATTAAAACTTACATAAATCCCACTCTCGTTTCAACTGCATTTTTTTTTTTTTTTTTTTTCTTTTTTTTTTTTCCACGACAAACAACAGAAAGTTCAGATAGAGTCCATACGTCTTGCGGTCATATCTCCTATCAATTCCAACAGTCGCAGAATGATCAGGGATCTCTTATTCTGAAAACAATATGAAACATCATTGATGTCTTCCAATCTTTAACTTATCCTTCACTTACATATTCATAAGATTGAGTGAATGCTACAGACGAACGGAATTCAAAGAGATTGCTTTCTCCATAAATAGAATCATCAGAAGTTAGCAGATCGTCATTCCTGGACGACTGTGAACGTGTTTTTTCACGACAGGCGTCCCAGATGACCAGATTTAGGTCCGGTCTACGTCTTTGGAGAATACCAATCACTCTTTTCCTTGACAAGCAATGTTGAATCTGAAGAGAGAAGAAAGATGAACAGATCGCATTGGGGAATTTGTGCTACAGGAGACTCTAAAAATCTTTCTTCAATTTGTAATTATGATATTAAATATCGTACATATGTTCATATATCAAAAGTCCTGTTTGTACTGCATGAAACCATGCGGTTACTGATGAATGGTGTAACGACATTGTCAGACTTAATCTGAAGCGTTGTGATCTTTTAGTCCGGATGCCCTTCCTGACGACTTCCGATGACACTTTCGGGACTCGACCTCTGGACCAGATCGCTAGGCCAAGCACTTAACCTGTGCCACGGAGACCATGCGGTTACTAATGACTGCAAATTGGCGGAAGGGGTTTCTTATAATTCAATTAGACACAATTGAAAAATGCCTTTTCCTCAAATATTGTGAAAATTCATTGCACGATTTTTTGGAAACCAGCTTTTGCTTGGTACAGAATATTCCGTCAAAGTAAATGATCATTTTGATATGCCGTTCAAACAACAGAGCAATTCATAAAAATTGATCACCATCTATTTGTTTTAATTTGATGTACTTTTACTTAGATTATGCAAACAGTTTCAGTAGAAAAGTGTGTTCAAGCACGTGACTGTTAGCGCGCTAAATAAATTACTCAATGCGATCGCTATTCCGCAATCAAAATATTTTGTGATCCCACCCTGATGCTAAATAACACCATGGGCTCGAATCATCGAATGATTTCATCAAATTATCGATGTGATACTGATCAATTTTTGGTGGACGATGCAAATCTTGTGGAACTTGCTTGTCAGAATTCAACCCCAAGTTTTCAAATTCCGGCCGTCATTTTCAGATTAACATAAAATGAATCTGACCAGACGCCATGCTGGAATTCCATTGTACGTGTGCCTATCTTTAATCCCGGCCATTGACCTCATCGCCCAACTAATCGAGCATTCATGCACTGTTTATGATAGTGATAATTCAGTTCAGGATGACCAAAACGCAACGAGCTTTTCAAATCAATCCTGATGTCATCCCGTAAGTCGAATCCCTGAAAACTTAAATATCAACTGATCAAGAACCGAAGACATTTCTGCTGAAGATAGATTAGGATCGACTTTCACAACTCTCATGATTAGCCGGTGTCTTCATTTTTTGTGTGTTCAACAGAGCTTTCAAAGAGGGAAACTGGAATTCAGTGATACCACCTATGTACACTCGCACACGGTAGCCTCTTTTTAGCTTTTGTTTACAGGATCTACCTTGTGAATCCAAAAACAATTCAGTTTCTCCCTTGCTTAGATATCCACGCTTGTTCCGTCCATCATTCCGTTATTTTTCAGTTGTTGCCATTTCGCTGTGTCAGTGTCGATTACATTACTGTATTGCTGTCAGTTAGCCAGTGTCCACCCTTGAGAAGAGCCACTGAAAGCGTTCGGATGTCACTTTTTTCACTTATCTTATTTCATTAAAATATGACCTCGAGTATAGTTGTTTGCAGTCTATGAATTCATTAACGACAAACATTGCTTCAATTAATTGAAAAGGCGATTACCCCACCAATCTAAAGTTATAATTCATTGGTAGGAAAACACTTTCAAATAACCCTATAGAATGAGTCTGCTTTACCTTTTTCTGAGAAGGAGCGTCAACAGGCAACAGGAAATCGTCATTGTGTCCAGGAAATCTTACACCGTGACCACTGAGATAGAGAACGCCATAGACTCCAGGGTTCAAGAGATCAGCATAGATATCCACGGCTTTGTTCAAGTCCTCGAGATTAAGGTCCCGATGAATGTGGAAACACGCGGGACTGAGTCACCTAGGCGCCAGCCGTGTCGCTCGAATTCAAACATATGATCATGAGACGGCCAGCTAGAGGGGTAATAAGACGGATCTCGCTCTGTGGCCCATGGGGCCAACATAATAACGCCACTATTTACCCAATAGTCTGAAAGAGGCTTGATAGAATTTTTTGAGACAGATCGGCAAAGTGGGTTCTGCACCAACATCGGAATGAAATTTAGGACACGCGGGAGACTTCCTCAAGAACGGGGGGTTGCGGCCGTTGTGCGTGTATCGTTTATGTGTCCCGGCAGACATGGTATCAAGCCCTTGATCGGAAAAACGGTACATTTTTCTGCTGCCTAACATACAGCACAAAACAGCTGAAAGTGGGAATAAAATTTCCAAAACAATCATGGATTAGGAAGGAATACAGCTCCGCGATAATAGTGCTTCCAATAAATTTCAAAGACGTGGGCCTACCCGTGCTCAAGGACAACCCTTATTCTGATGCCTTTCAGCATACACACTCGCATCTTGGTACTTATGGGTTATCTTCAGCCCCCACAGGTTTTCAAATTTGTCTTAAATCTGCAAAAGTGAATCAATAGTCACCAACTTCAGGTGGACCGCTAGCTAACGGCATGGCGGTTTCTTACCCAAATACAAGAATTATATGCAGAGACGGTGGACAAGAATACTTATTGCATTGTGGAGGGGGACGCTAACGAGCAAGTCGTAGCTATGTCAGCAGGCTTGCTCTGACTTCGTCTGTTGCGACGCCATTATAGTCACTCGTATTGTGCAGGATGTGTTCTCTCTCTCCCATTACCTACTAGTCACTCGCGACTGCTATTTGAAATCTTGACAGACCCACACCTTTTTCAAGTTAAAAATGTTAATTTAGGGGATGTGGCCTGGCCATCATCACATCACCATTGTCGAGAAATGGCTTCTTGATCTCAAGTGCTTTCTGCTTAGACGATGAGGTCAAAAGAAGTCAGATCAAATGTACTTGTCCGATTTGCACAAATGTTGATATGTTGGTAGAAAATATCTTCACTTATGTGTACTTAAAGTTTTGTGACGATTGATTCATTGATTCTTGAATTGATATTTTAAGTAATTGAAATAAATGAGATGCACAGCTAGAGCAAACCCAGCACCGCGACCTGAATAGCTTGGGTATCTATAACTGACAGCCGTGAGAGTGGTCCGCTAAGTTTTGTTTTTTTGGGGGATTACGCAATATGAACCATATATTTTGGTTAATCATGATTTAACTGTGTAAGCTTGCCAGTGCGTTAAGGAATTTGTGACCGTTCTATGAAAATGTCATTGACATAATTGAGCACGTAGGATTGTTTCTTACAACATCTGCCGGCAGAGATGCACTGCACGAATTTGTACACGGGAAATTTGAACAACAGTGAGGCCACACCTAACAACACTCATAAAAAGGAAATAATAAAATAATAAAAATAAAATGTCATTTTTCAATTTGCCGACATTGATGACAAGATGTGATTTGTTTCGTGTTTATTTAATTAACGATTGACAGAAGTCTTCAATATGTGCCTGCTTGCACACCAATTCTGCACAAGGCTGGAATCACTTGCACTGAAATAGAGAGCATATCTTACCTCCTTGACTTGATTTGGAAACTTGAATAGGAATAGGAATATTCGGTCTGTTCTCTAAAATTTCAGCTGAGGCTTGAGGAGATTGTGTGAATGGGAAATGTCGTCTAGGAGGTTGCGGTGCTTGAGGAGGAGTAGTCATTCTGGTTTCAGATTGTCCATACATGTGATGAAGTCGAGGCGGACTAGTTGGCGATGGATGATATGTAACACAGAAAAATGCGGAATCGTTCAACTCTGATTCATCGACGGGGTCTTTAGATTTTGCAATCACCCGATATCTACCAGACCTGAAAATGCAAAATCGTAGATTTCAATATTAAATAGTAAAAGAGGACATTTTTGGTCAGGCTGTGATCAGACTTTGAAAGGTTTCTTATTCAGCTTTCGATTTGAAATTTGTCTTTCCTTATCAAGGTGTGAGTCAGTTTAGTAGCCATACTGCAGAATACGGTCTCTATCTCTATCATGCCATACAACTACAGGACGCCATCCCTGGAACAATGCACTTATCGTAGAATTTAGCATCTAATAGAGTTCCAACGGTCCATTCAGATATCAAGCGCTATTTCATTGATTGTTCAAGTATAGATGCGTCCATAGAGTAAGTATATTAGGTAGAGTGTCAACTCGCCTTTAAAGAAATTCCCCAATGTGATATACCCTGGACGCTCTTATTCACTGGAGACAGAACGGCGCTACCTTCGTGAATTGATTTCCCAATATGAGATATGTCACATTTCTAGATTGCAGTTTGATGATGAGGACAATTACAACGCAATTGACTTGATCCATATGATAGCATACATAAGAAGTAAACTATATATTATTTTACAGATCGTGACCGTTGTCATGACAGCCTAGTAGAGGTAGATTGTTTGTTACTAATTAACCCAATTCGCTTGGCCTTGCTATTTGCTTTCATGTCACCCTCGCGGAAGTAATGTTCATGAGCGTGATCATATCACAGGCAACCTGCCACTGACAGAGCAAAATCACGATCCAAAAGGACGCATGATTCAATTAGCCGATTTGATGGATGTAAATGGGTGCATCATCGAGTATATCGAGATTCACGAAACAAATGTAAACCGAATTTAGTGAATCACAAAATCATGCCCCCGGTGCCAAATGTAAACTTAAACAACTATGACGATTTCAGCACCAGGGAAAGAAAGCCAAAAAAACAGAACCTATCGGAAAGGAAACAAGCGAAAAAAAGAAGAAGGGAGACAATAGAAAAAGAAAAGCAAATGAAAAAGGAACAAACTAATGTCCACAAAACGGAAAAGACGCAGCAAGTAACGGAGAACAAAGGCCGGAAACAAGGAAAAAGCCGCACACACAAAGAAAACAAGAGAAAAAAAAACCAAAGAAAAAGGAGAACAAAAACAGACAAAGGACCCCCCTCACAACGGCCTAAGCCCGATCACCCGCGGCAGGCCGCGCACCACCGCCGAGTCCCCGCCCCTCAATCCCGGCCCCCGCCACGCCCGCGCGCACGCCCCCCACCCCCCCGCCCCCCCCCGGGTCCCCCCCCCCCCGACCGTGTCGCGCCCGGGCCCCCGCCCCCAGCGCCTCCCCGCAGCCGCCCCCCCCCCCGGACCCGGCGCGGCCCCTGTCCACGCCCCGGCCCCGGCCCCCCACGGCCGCCACGCGCCCCACCCCGACCCCGCCACCCGCGCCGCCGCCAGCCCCAGCCCGGCCCGCCCCCCCCCACCGCACCTCCGCACCCCCCATCCACCGGCCGCCCCACCGGGCGCGGCGGCCGCACCGTCGCCCCCGTTCCCCGCACGCTCCCCGCCCCCCCCCCCGCGCTGTTGCCCCCCCCCCCCCCCCCCCCCCCCCCCCCCGCCCGCCGCCTCCGCCGGCCCCCGCAACCCGGGCCGCCACCGCAGCGCCCCCCCCACCCCCCTCGCGCCCCCCGCGCGGAGCCCTCCCACCTCCGCGCCTCGCCGGACCTCCGGCGCGGCGCGCCGCACCGCGCGCGCGCCGCGCCCTGCCCCCCCCCCGCCGCCGAGCGCGCGCGGCGGCGCCTCCCCCCCGAACTCCGCGGACCAACGCGCTCCCCCCGCGCGCCCCCCGAACCCACGGCGCCGCGCGCGGCACGGCCCGCAGCGGGGGCCCCCACGGCCGCGGGCCCCTCGCCGCCCCCGAGCCCCGGCGAGCGCGCCCTGCCGCAAAAACGCTGCGACTATTTCATGACACAGAAGCCCTTCTCACTCCAATATCCCAATGCAATTCCCATTGCTACCATCAGCTTGCATTTCGCTTAGTTACAGATGCTTCTATCAACTATCCCATTCTACCAGACTTTTTATAATCCAGTCCTTGTTTAACCTATATTAATCTAGCACCTGTCACCACAGATTATGAAAAGACGCTGTTAGCCCCACACATCCGATGCAAACTGCAGAACACAATCCGACAACAGCCAGTGGGAGTGAACACGGAGGGAAAATTTGGAGAATATTACAAATGAGCATATATATTGTGGTAGATGCAAACCATGCTTCCATGCGCAGTTGGCAAACAAGAGGCCCTCCAATTCCTTCCATTGTGAACGTGGCGTTCGCCCCGTGCGCTCCCTATCCCCAGTCCCTCTCTTTACGGCAACATTAGGGACTAAGACAGCTCCAGTCACTTACCCTAGGCATGACGCCTGAATAAACCTCGTGTGGACGGTGCACGTCCTACATGCAACTTGACGCTGCCGCTGAATAGATTGTCCATTAGAAATTTGTTAAAGGTAGAGAGAATTGAATATGGACGTCGCTTCCATGCCAAATCCATTGTATGCTGCGCTATCAAATAATGCCGCGGGCGGAAAACAAGGGTCGGTTTAAAGATCAAACAACGAGACCCACAAAAGATTTTGTACAAACGGGCCACAAAGAGTTTTTAAATATATCCCACCATCCCCTGGACGACGTCATAGTATTATGTCGAACCGATTTTTCATTTAAGCGCCTGTGGCAGAATATCGACCTTGGTCAAAGAGCCTCGCGCGAAGAACAAGAAATCGTACGCAAGAACACCAAAATGCGTGTGAAGGGTCCTTTTGGGCCAAACGACAAGCCCTACACAACTTAACACATCACGAGGTATCCCGAGCTGAGCATAAAAAACGTTTATTTCGTATAGAGTGCATATACTGGTCCTTGTCCTGACCATACGGCTTCCCAAACCTGGTTCTCAGCAAATCCACGATCACAAGAGAATACAACTCAGAAGGCAAGGCACAACGAGCGCGTGAGAGAACGGAGACGGAGTGAGTTGGAGTTATCACTCATGGCAAGACAAGGTAAGCACTCCCGAAGTAAGTAAAGGAGACGGAACAGGTGGTAAAGGTACGTTTGTGATAGAAGCGACACCCATCTCAAGATGTACTGTGGGCTGGTGCATGTCATCAGGCGACCCCGATAACAGCAGGAGCCATAGAAGGCGGGACAGTATGGTGATACACAAGCGGAAGGTTACAAAGAGAACCGTGGAGGGACAGAGTTAAAGCGATGGAGAGACGCAGGACTCCCAAGGAACTGGCGGCAGGCGGCTAGCGATCGTGCGACGATGGTTGTCGGTATCACACGGGAGTGCCCTATAACCGCAAGGATGATAACGCGGCTGGGACGTCGACGTAGAGTATAATAGAAACAACGTCATCTCGGATAGTCTATCAAATTTGGTGCCAAATTTTTGAACATTTTTTTCAAAAGTTGCTCACCCTTTACATTTAGGAGTGGACCAGACAGAACGTAAATCTCCCGCAAAAACCCGTGATTTAGATGATTTCAAAAATTTTCACTTGTTACACGATACCATTTTTTGAATCCCCGCCCACTCTACCGTGATATAAATCCCTACTCGAATCCGCCGATTCTGAACGGTACATAAGGCAGACAGGGGAGGGTATTGAGTTGGCACAGTGAATGACTCCCGAACTCGTATCATTTTGTATTTAATTTACCTTGATACATATCTAAAGTATATTTATGACCTGATGTTAATGTATTTAGTACAACATGTCGATGAATTTGCCTTGAATAGAACGTATTCTCGGGTCTCTCTCTCATTGTCGCCTATATGCTGATATTGAAGAAAAGACGAACGCCAATTCGGCAGGTGCTGTTAATATTTCTATAAACGAGATAACAATCGACAAAAAGACATTTCGCTTGATAATTTTAATTACAAGTATTCGACAGATATGCGATATTCCTTTTCCACATCATTAAACCACCCAGGAAACCGGTGTCGCATTACGCCGAAAATCAGGAAACCAGTCTGACTGATTGTGATTGAAATTACTACTGAGGCAAGGTATTCCAAAAAGTAGACCCATGCGAATTTTGTGTAATCTACAACGAAAACTTCCCACATGAACTATTTACATCTAATTTCTACATGGTATGCTGGCCGAGCTGATTCACGTATTGTGTGATTAATTGCAGTTTCTGTCACCGAGATTGGCCATAGGTTGAGGGCAGGCCCTTCCGAATGGTTCAACATTGTGTACGAGGGGCTTGGCAAACTGCCATCCCACTTTCACCTGGTTCATTCTCAGATTTTAGGTACTGTTAGTAGTACATAAGGTGAGGCAAGTATTGTCCTGTTAATTGCCATCTTCAATTGGATCCATGGAAATATCCCATTTCGTGCAGGATTGGCATCCTAGCAAAAATCTGCAGGCATACAACAAATAGTATCAGGTGTAAACTGCCAATTTCATCCCATGTCAGGCCTCATTCCCCCACAACCGGTCCGCTCATCTCCACACCTCCCCCTCACCCGTTTACGCACTATCGTTGAAAAAAAAAATAAAAAGGAAAAGGATAAGGAATGTCGAGGAACGTGCCCTATGTCCGCTGCTTGTTCGCACTGACTTTGGATCGTCCGTTGCTGACCGGAAGACCAGATCTAGCACATTCATTGCGCGGAATATTCAGAGCTTGCTTGACATCCCTTACTTAAACAACATGCAGCCCTGCGGACGCGGTGCCTATTAACGCTAAACGTCTCAAGGTCAAAGATCTGGACCAACAACATGCAATAACCTTTCCTAAATTTTTGGATCGGACCCAGTTTTCAGATTTTATCACGGCATTCCCAAAAGAAACCCTCAGTTCCGCCACGCTATAAGAGCATCGAAAATCCCACATGATAATTCGGAACTCTTTGCCTCCGTAAATATGTACTGATCGAGATGTCGGTCCCACTGGAATTTCATGCACCCTCCTTTGGCAGTTTTTCTTATGATCAACTCGATAACAAAGCAAATGTAGAATTCAAGTTATAATACAAAACCGCCAATTTATCAGGCCTGACTTAGCATTTCTATTAGCATGCAGGTACCGACTGAGCAAAATTGCAAGTAAAACGATCAATCCCTATGTCTTCTGTCGTCTCAGTCATTCATAATGGTGCTCTTAGGTTTCATTGAGTCGGAGCAACGCAATCTGCATTCGCTAAGAAAGCTACATTTCTGCGCTAAAGGAATGGTCCACTCAATGGAAAAATTGACTATTGTGAATATGTAGCGAATTATTAGAAGCTCGTAATCAAAGTGGTCACCACTATTAGAAATTTAGCTCCGAGTAGGCGTTTTTTTTTTCCATACCGTGTTGAAGATGGCCGCAACATCATTGTGGCATATACGTTTATGTAAGAATGCTGAGATTTTCATAAGTGGTTAAATTTAGAACCTAAGTAACGTTTTTATGACGTAATACACAAAACAATCAACAATCAGCAACTGGTGATTGAAGATGCCTGCACTATTTGCTGCTTTGAGAGTTGCTGTCTAAAGAATGAATTAAGGATTGTCAGTCTCTCAAGATGCCAGAATGACATTGTATGATCACCTCTTGTCCATGTTATGTAAAGGCAAGTGCATTCCTCTTTTCTAATTTGTATCCGACATAACCTCCAGGTAGGGCAGGAACGACCATGAATTACCGACAAGTCAAGAAATGTGATCTTCCCAGGGTCTTCAGTGGGCCCATACCTGCGCACGTGTGGTGTTTTGCAAAAGGTGCTCCTGCAGTAAGTTCGAGTAGATGCTATTTGTGTGCAAATAATAAGATCAGGCATAATTGAGATAAAGGCCTATTCCGCTGTGATGTTCGAAAGAGCTTATTAATCAGTGGAGGTCATTCTCTGTAATGGACCGAACATGCCCCTTTGAAGACTCGACATGCAACGTGTGAATTACCCATCCATCGCTCCTCTTAAAGATATTAATGACTTGTTTGTACGTATAGTGTGCAAATAAATCTGTGCTGCCCTCATATCCGTGTTGTCTTCATTCTATTTGCATTACCCTTTGCCTTGGCTTAAAGGCACGCGAATAAACCGTTGATGACAATATTCAAAATGGCCCCATCACCAATGTACTTGCCTAACAATGCAACGCATGCACGATGCAAACATGCTCCTATTAATGGATCGAAGTCCGCCAGTCACTCTATGATCGGACAGCCAAGATTCGGAATCTGCAGGCCTAATTTTTCACTGATATCAAGATGTGCAGATATTCTACATTACTATTACAAGTCCACCCCAAATGTTTTTGGCTTTTTTTATGAACGATTAAGTCTGTCGTTTAAATAAAAAATGCGATATCGAACCGTTTCGGTGGCTTCAAGAACTCTTTACAGGTGATACAAAGGCGTATAGTCCGATATGAGAAGCCTTTCTTGCCACCACCGGGGCTGCGTAGCAAGAGCAAATTAAGGAGCCGAGTCTTGTGACCCTGTTAAACATTTGAATAATCCGAAATTGATGCAGGCCTTCAGTATATTCCATGGGATGCAACAAAAGGAGATCATCAAAGGTGCGTTTGGTACCATGTGTGGTGGGAACCAGCGAGGGCCGGCGGAGCCGTATTCACCTACTGAGTGCGAAGAGGCTCCTACTTTTGCCTAAATTAATCACAACACCAGATTTTTTTTTTTTTTTTTGATGCGATGTAATTATTGGTGAATAAATAAAGGCGATGCCACAGGAGCCTGCTTTGCACTGCTTCAGATTCTTCATTCTAATGTTTGAAGTTATTTTCGGCTAGTTCAAGCCGTGTTGAGTAGCCCCTGTATATGGAGAATCGCAGCGTCTACGACCTCCAAGAAATTGCTCCGGAAATCGATTACATCTTTGATCCATCATGATTTGAAGGAGATTAACTCAATAGGAATAGAATTCCGCATGTAACACTATCGAATAGCACGCGGTCTCAAATGCAGTATAGGATTCCTAATGAAAAAAGACTTCATTTGACGAACCTTGTTTTCAGATCGACCAGGTTGGCCTGAAATGGTGGAGCTGGCACTTAGTTTACAAATCAGATGATTCCAAACACACTGGATGAATCAATCCATTATTCATGAACTATGATGTGCCGGAAGACGCTTAGTAGTGTCGATTCAGGTCATGACGACCATTCGAAGCACCCCCAACAAAATTTTGTACCAAACATAGACTATACCTTATTAGATACAGTGGCAAAGGACAGTAGGCCCCCATCGGTAAGCCTATCAGCGTAGAGTAAGCAACTACCAGCCATCCGTTGAATTAAATACCCTTTTGTGTATAACAGTTTAGAAGTTATTAAATGAACTCGAATTAGA
Source organism: Prostheceraeus crozeri (assembly GCA_907163375.1). Lineage (NCBI taxonomy): Eukaryota > Metazoa > Platyhelminthes > Polycladida > Euryleptidae > Prostheceraeus > Prostheceraeus crozeri. The sequence goes on from CAJQUW010017060.1 coordinate 144,986, forward strand.
CCCAGGTGACCAACATATCTTATGATATACAAACATTTTTATACACTTGGAGCAAATTTCGAGCCGAGATTTGACTAATCGATGCTAGCAAAACGATGCAAACAAACAAAGAATAGGCCATTTTACAAATCCATCCGGTGTCATTATCAACCTTGGAGAGGTCACCATGCTTGATTAAAAAGCAATTCGAATGGATTTGCTGTCACTGATTTAATGCTCGAGGTCCTTATATCAATGAGAGTAAGTCATTACTTCTTGAGCGTGATCATAGATCGTGCCGGCTGCCTTCGCCACTTGGAAGTAGGGCGACTAAGAACACAATGACCCTACAATATAGAGCTTAAAACATGTGGAATGGGTCCAACATTACTGATACTATACGGTCACTTTCATGATTTATGAGGAGTGAATCAAAAAATCAGAGGGAACCGCAAGAAAAGGCAATTAAAAACTGGAAATTTGCCAGCCTAAGACCAGCACAAAGAAGTGTATCTCGAACAACGTTTGTCCTGAAGGCCTTTGCTACCCCTGTCAATTTCATCAATTATCCTATGTTAATGGTTATTCAGTGCTTGTTAGTGACTGTTCCCTCTTTTGATCTCCACACTTGTTAGATTACTTATACCGGGGCTTATTCGGTAGTATGGAGTAAACCCAGGATCATTTGAACAAATAGTAGCTTTCTCCAACTGTTCACCTCCTTGTTTGACACCGCGCACGCAATCTCCGCACAAAACATCCTCTTTTCCTCTAAACATATTCACTGTATTCAGATACTATCTTTCAGTCGACACTTACTTCTATATGACGTGGCTCGATGGCAGGGTTTCCAATGATGGGGTGTGGAGCGATGGTCTGCTCCTTAAATTGGAAAACACCGGCCAGCCCCGGGCGAGAAGGGCAGTGACCTC
>CAJQUW010017061.1:0-27583 GCA_907163375.1 Prostheceraeus crozeri
GCTCAGGTATCGCACAGTGGTACTGTGCGCAGAGTCTCAATGAATTACTTTTGAAGTATTGAAAATCATAATGAATTCCGTTGCCGCAAAGGTCGGTGGTGATGCCATCCAGTGAATGCACTAGGTGACATGCTACAGCGTTAATTCACGGTAATTCGGAGCACTCAAAACCATCCGTGGTTAAGGACATTCTATTCTTCTACTCGCGTTTATACGCGCTGCACTATGAGTCAGAAATCACTTGATCTGATGTGTGTAAAACAGGGGAATGTTTATGACTACGCGCGGGGCGAGCGTTTTTATAGTTTGCGGGGCGTCTACAGTTGTCGGCGATGCCGCTTGAACCACGATGAACGCTAAGCATGTTCGTCTTCCCTGAGAATGAAATTGAGGTCCTATCACATTGTTGTGCCTCTGCATAGAATTGCAGCACACATGAGACGCAAAAGTCTATGTAACAGGACTGCCAACCTATACTCTAAACTTAATATCAAAGATATTGGCAGCAATATCCCGCATAGCCACTCGGGATGTTTGGGGTCATGTGCAATTTACGCGCGTAGTTTATTACGCATGAATTAGACGAGTGATTGCGCGTGGCATGTCACCTAGTGTGAAATCTTGCTCTGTCAAGCATATCCTATTCATAACTTCAGTATAGGATTCAGATGTGTCTTATGCCAGGTTAAGAAAACTTCGTGTCAAACTTACTTCCATAGAAATATTGCGTCAAGAAAAGGATTTTCCGAACTGAAAAGTGAATTGCTTTTTCATGTAAGCATCACGCAATGAGACCGTCTCGGGCGTAATGTTTGAATTTAAAACATGATTCCTTTAAGGGAAGTTGTACTGCCATCCACGGCCTTTCAGATGCAATCACATGTTTAACAATAAGACAATGTTTGTCAAAAATCTTAAACCTAACACAAGTTCTATATGCAAATTGCAAATTTTCCGTAATATGCGCTATTTAGACGGAGCCATCACACAACGATTAACGTGAGGGTAAGAATGCAATGTTCTCGAAAATAATCTAGTATTTTACATTTTTGTCTGCAGATGTGACCTTTGGTGCGCATGTGTGATCGGAGGCTTAGGAAGGTTTGTATTCATCTACTGAATCAAGCGAGTGATAAAGGACAATCCTTTTTTCACTCGCCTGATTCATTCCCCCCTCAACTATTGGCCAAGTTTTGCATGTACTGCTGATCTCTGTACTTTTGATTAGAGACGGAAAAGAAGTTGATATCAAGACAAGTTGACAGCTATTGACGAGGAATAAATTAATTTGTTTTGTATTAAACTTCGGGTCTTAGTTTATAAAGCCGGAGTCCAGTGATAAATATCGATTTAGGACTTCCGGGACAGCCGAGCTCTTCTCGCATCTCTGCTTCGAAACATATAAAGAATAACACGAACAAGCAGCAGGGATATGCATATACTTGGATGAAACAGACTGTAGCTGAAATGTTGATGCTCAACAAAGGGATGTTTAAAAAGATGTTCATCCCAGACAGAAAAACATAGTTGTACAGAAGGCGGATTGATAGGCGATTTACAACAACAAATTGGGGAGTTAATTTTGAGTCAGCTGCTATAGACGCACTGAAAAGGCCACAGAAACTCTTCCTCATCGTCATCAAATTCTTCAATTTCTGAATCGGGAAAGTTAAGCACATTGAGACGCTAAGATATCACACCACCACCAGTTTTTTCAACTCTTTATTTTTATCCTGATGTTTTTAGACTTTCTGATATGGAACCTGATTCTTTTCTTAATTGTTTAGAAATAATGCAATGATTTTTGCAAGGCTTTCTATGTTCCACAGGTTAATAAGTTCGCACGAAGATGGAGTAAATTATTTTCCTGGTTGGAAGATTATGAACCTGGCCGGTGGGTGGGGCCATTTTATTTTTTTTTTTTCTTGTTTTTTTTGTTTTTTCTTTTCTTTTGTGTTTTTATGTTTTTGTTTTTTTTTTTTTTGTTCTTCTTTTTTCTTTTGTTTGTTTATTTTTTTCTGGTTTTATTCTTTTTTTTTTTACTTTGTGTTTTTTTTTTTGTTTTTTGCAGACTTCAAAAGAAGTCATGCATTGTGTAACAGATAATGCATAGATATCTTCGGTTATTATTTGTCATAATGAGCTCGAGCATTCGGCACTCGGTAATTATAGCAAATAATGACCTCAAATCTATGCATTATCTATTACTGTAGATATCTATTGTTGTGTGTGTGGTTCGACCATAGGCGTGATTGCGTGTCTGACAAGTCGTTCAGCTATGCTGGTTCTCCCATGTAGCGTTTGCTTTAATAAGAGTCATTCTTGTTCTTGGTCAAGCTGGTGTTTTGATGTACAAGCTATCACGGCCAGTAATGGAATGACATGGAATTAGATCATTTGATGGTTCTGACGGTCAGAATATGGAGACATGGTTGGCAAAAATTAAGCTCGTTGTTAAACTCAAAAAGATCAGTGAATTACATTCCTTCTTGCCATTATACCTGGAGGGTGCAGCATTTGCTGTGTATGATCAACTCCCTGATAAATCTAAAGAAGATGGCGCAAAAATTGAAGAACCATTACTATCCGCTTTTGCTCAGGACAAGTTCAAGGCGTATGATTCTTTTCGACAGCGTTCATGGTTACCTGGGGAATCGGTCGATGCATATTTAGCCGATCTCAGGCGTCTTACTCGTCTTGCTGGTATAGAGTCGGAAGACCTTCTGAGGTGCGCTTTTATGTGGTTTGCCGAATGATGTCTCAGCTCAGCTACGTGCAACGGTCAACATTTCGGGATCGCATTTGGCAACCGTTGCAGAGCAGGCACGTATTTACATGTCAGATTGGTTGCCCCATGGAGCGTTCGTCGCTGTGAGCAAGAGCGGGCCGGTCCGAGCGAAAGTTGGACCATGTTTCAACTGTGGTGGTAATCATCTTGCCAGAAACTGCAATTTTCTTCGAAGAAACAAAGAAGTCATCTGTTGGATCTGCGGATTGAGAGGGCATGTAAGTCGTGACTGTCAATCGGGAAACGAGTCGGGGGAGTCGTCTGCGCCAACGGCTCCCCGACATATGTGAAGGCGCTGCCAGTTGTGACTGTCGTCTTAAATGGTATACGTATTCGTGCTCTGGTCGATACGGGGTGCAGTCAGACTATAATATCAATGCATCTTGTAAAGAAGTTTGCCCCGTGCGGTAAAGGTATTCTGACTGTCGATGGGAAGATGGTGAATTGTTGGACAAGTCCTGTGGAGTTGCAGATTGACTAAAAACAGCTCAATGTTGATGTACTGGTTTTGGAGAGAATGCTGACTTACTTCGATCTGGTGATTGGAATGGACGTCATTAACAAGATGGGTGGTGTCACTGTTCGAGACAGCATGGTGAAATTCTCTGACACCTATAATCCTCCAGCAGTGCAGCAACCTCAAGCAAAAATGTGTAAGAGTGCATTTGACTCTATAGACCCATTAGAAATTGACGATGTCGACTTTCATGCATATTTCAACGGTGACAAGTGAATTATTCGATGGAAATGGAATAGCAATGAGCCACCACATTTGACGAACCAAGTACCTGCTTACAAGATGAGTCCTTCTGTTGAAAAAGAGTTCAACTCCAAAATTGAAAACTGGACCGATCAAGGAATTTTACTTCCAGTCACAGCAGCAGATAATCATACACCTATCCTACCGCTAATGGATGTGACTCAGTCTAACAAAGGCAAAGTTCGACCGGTTCTTGACTACCGGGATGTCAATAAACACGTGTCAAATCATCCTGGGAGTTTCTACGTATGTGATGATAAGCTGAGAAATTGGCGTTAACTTGGTGGAAATCTACACCTTTTGGACTTAAAAAAGGCATACTTACAGCTACATGTCGATTCAAAAATGTGGAAGTACCAAGTGATAGAATTCAAAGGAAAACGTTTCTATTTCACAAGGCTGGGTTTTGGATTGAACTGCGCTCCCAAGATCATGTCTCTCATTCTTGCCAAAGTTTTGTCATTGAATCAAGATATTAGAGAGGGTACCGATAATTTCCTGGATGATATAACTGTGAACAATGATTGTGTATCTACAGAGACGGTAAAGCAACATTTGAGCCGATTTGGATTGACGGTTAAACCGGCAGAGCCTATTGACGGAGCGAAAGTGCATGGGCTTCAAGTTAAGAAAGACTCTCTTGGCTGTCTAAGATGGAGCAGAGGTAATTCACTACCAGAAATTCAAGAGACAGTATCGAGACGTGAATTGTTTTCATTTTGTGGGTCTGTGGTTGGTCATTATCCTGTATGTGGCTGGTTACGCGTGGCTACAAGTTACATCAAGCGTGTAAGTTCAGGCTCTCGGTGGGACGATGATATTGGTGATCAGGCGCGGAAGTTTTTGGAGTTTTTAGTCGAAATTCAAAGTCAAGATCCTGTCTGTGGCGAATGGTCGGTCATGTCAAAGAAAGGAAGGGTTTGGTGCGATGCAAGCTCTCTCGCAACCGGTTGTTGTTTGGAAGTGGATAAGTCCATCGTGGAGGATGGAGCTTGGATGCGAAAGCGAGATGATGGCAGTCATATCAACATCGCAGAGTTGGATTCGGTAATCAAGGGAATTACATTGGCTGTGAAATGGGGCATAACCGAATTTGAAATTATGACTGATTCTGCAGCGGTATGTGGATGGCTTCATTCGGATAGAATATTGGATAGAATCTTCAAAGAACAAGGCAGACTGTTTGACGAGGGTACCCAAACGATGGTTGGACATATCTCAAAACTATCGGGATGATCAGAATGTTGGGCTCACATCAATTGTTCGGGATATTCATGATATTCACCACCTCGGGATCGACAGAACGTTATACTTGGCCAGACTGGAAGACCCATCTGTGACTCGAAGACAAGTTAACGTCGACGTCGATAATTGTACGAAGTGCAAGAGTGTGGATCCAGCACCCGTGAGGTGGGATAAAGGTGAGCTTTCGGTCGACAATAATTGGAACCGCATAGCTGTTGACGTTACGCATTTCAATGGCTGTTGCTACCTTACACTTGTGGATTGCGGGCCCAGCAAATTTGTTATATGGAAGAAGATGAAGGAAGGCCATTGAGACATCCGCCAAATTTGAGGAATTGTTTCGAGAAAGAGGACCACCTGTGGAAGTATTATTGGACAACAGTACCTCATTTCGCTCTGGTTGCTTTTCTCAATTATGCTCAAGATGGAATGTAAAGCAGAAATTCAGATCCGCGTATCGGCCATCGGGTAATGGTATAGTCTAAAGGTGCCATCGTACCATCAAAAGAATGGCTGTAAGATCGAACGCTGACCCCCTCGACATGGTATTTTGGTATAATTCGACGCCAAACCAAGACACAGATGACGGCTTTGTTCCAGCTGCTCAAATTTACTCATATCATTGGCGACCGAGAAGGACTAATAAACTAAATGAAGTGGATCATAGCAAGGCAGGCGGCATTCACGTTGGTGATCCTGTGTATGTAAAACCTCCTACCGGACACTGCACTTCGGTCTGGCCCATCGGTATTGTGACTGGTCTTAGTGATGAAAATTTTCCGGAAAATTTTTAATCAAAATTTTCCATGGAAAATATTGGAAAATTTTGGAAAAAATTGAAAAATTTTGGAAAAAATCGGAAAATTTTGGAAAATTTTGAAAGTTCTGAATTATTGTGATAGACCCTATGCTTTGACCGCTTCTACAGCCGAGGCAGCTACACACCAATAGAATGGGTCAAAAAGTGGTGATCTTGATCATCACTTTGATTAAACCAATTTTGAAAAATGAAAAAATTTGAATTGTTGTGATATAACTTTTACGTTTTATATCACAGACCAGGCATAGACATATCAATAGAATTGTTCTAAAACTCTTGATTTCATCATATCATTTCGATTAAAAAGAATCGTGGCAATACGAATCCCGTCCGCGGATTTTTTAGCATTCCTCTGCCACCAGTGGCTAGTGGCAATTTGTTGGCATTTTAATATTATAACACAGACATCTTTTGGGACAACGTGAATTTTTTTCCTTTACGATAGGGATATAATTTCATGCATTGTGAAAGATCTGGAGCAAAAAGAATGCACTTTATTTGGGAGCTTGTTGATGGCTTGAAAGTTAAGCTTTATTATGCAGCCTTGATTGCAATGATACAAATTCTCCATGTGTTGATGAACATGTGAAGCACAAGCACACAGTCCAACACACCATTATACATGAGCGACCATATATTGGAAGATAAGACTGTAAACTCGTGAGATAGTTGGAAACTAGAGATATCTGTGATCTGTATCTGTGAAAATCTATATGATAGCTTCTAACTTCTATGGGGTAATGTCCGATATCTTCGTGGAGGACAAACTACACATCTTCCATTTCTAGCTCAGATGGTTCAGATAGTTCCAAATTGATTTCAGATCTGCGAATTTCAGACTTTTCCATATGAATTGGAGATTCTCCAGTTGAATCTATGATCCTTTCAAAGTTGAGTTTCTGACAAATATCTGAAATTCAATTAGAGAAATCTCAAATCAATTTAATGTCTGATATTCAGTTGGAAAGATCTGAAATAGACATGGAGGGTGCAGTTGGTTCTAAAAGTTAACATGCAGGGATGATAGAGAAGTTTTCGGTCTTTGAATGTTACATAGTCTTTTCAAACGACTGCAACAAGTCTCCACAACAGGCAAAAACGTCAATCACCGAAAAAAAAATTTCAAAATTTCCATTGGAAAATTTTCCGGAAAATTTTGAAAAAATTGGAAAATTTTCCGGAAAATTTTCTGGAAAATTTTCCATTTGCATCACTAACTGGTCTTAATTCATCTACGAATCTTGATGTTAACGGAGTCCCTCGACATGTTGGTGATCTTCGTCGTGTTCCCGGTGATACTAGGAGTGGTGAGGATGTTTCAAACTCCGAAGACTCAAGTGTTTCTGAACATTCGGGTCGACCTCAACGTGAGAGGAGGCCTCCTGACCGATTTGGTAATAACATTTATGATATCTGATTTTCGTAACCTTTATGTTGTATTTCATTCAGTTTTTGAACTTGAGGTTCAGGGGGAGATGTAGATATCTATTGTTGTGTGTGGTTCGACCATAGCGTGATTGCGTGTCTGACAAGCGTTCAGCATGCTGGTTCTCTCATGTAGCGTTTGCTTAATAGAGTCATTCCTGTTCTGGTCAAGCTGGTGTTTTGACGACAATTACTTAATGTGTTTTCTAATTATGAATCATCATATTTTTCTGATGCTCATAATAGCCATCGACATGGCATCGTCTAATTTAGTGTCGATGATGCTACTATCTGTGCTCTATGTATCCACTCAGACAAATTCTTGCATAATGAAGATTGCAGAGTGCAAGTTCTTGCAGAAATTGTTATTGGTGAAATGAGGCTCAATATTATGTCGCATTTATTTACACATTCATTTCCTGTTTAATGAATGGGTGTTCTACCTCACAATACTTGCATACTATTTGAATTAACAGACCTGCCAACTGTTCCGATTTCGTCGGGACTGTCCCGATTTAATTGCCATTTTCAGCAGTCCCGATTTTCTGACAAATGTCCCGATATTTTCATTTTTGCGCAAATTCACATTTTTTATGTTGTAAGATCTAGTCAGTTTTTAAATAAATCCAGCAAATTAATTAAAACATTTGCGCTGCGCGCATTCCATATTCACATGCGTGCTATTAACAACAATGGAATTAAATAAACAATAGATCAAATTGCCATGCAAAAGATGTGCGGCTGGTAGGATTCGAACCTACGACCAAGGTTAACTAGACCTGTGCTCTTACCAACTGAACTACGAGCCACCCGAGTGATCATTTTCTTACTGCCTTTCTACTGCCTTTCAAAATCGCTACAGATATTTGATTTGGCAGTAAGCATTTAATGGTTTTTAGAGACCTTTGTATGAGCTAAGAATGCCTACTGCAATTCTAGAGAATTCTTACTGGCATTCATGGCATCCATATAATGTTTAGCAGGCAAATATATCTGTAAATGTTTGCTGGAGACACGTGTCTCTAAACATTTATCGACGACAGACATAACCTCTACAAGAACGTTGAACTCAAGCATTTTTGTACAATACAGCAATTATTTTACTGTAAAATATAAAAGAAAGATATTTGTATATAAATCTCGTATTATTACCATCTGATGTATTCATAGTAATATATACATGTAATACAATTTTATACGCAATTACAAAATTCTATCTTATCAAATATATTGTTATGTTTATATATTTGATATATTGATATTATGTCTACATCACATTTAATACTTATTATATTAAATATCACATGAATAAATGAATGTGATATGTAAATGTGCATGTATTATATTCATTTATTACTTGCTTTACACCTGTAAAAAGAACATTTCGTTTTATACAGGCGTCCCTTCTCTTGCTACTTTGTCTCCTCTAAATGATTCGCCTTTGATGGAGTGTCACAATGCACGAGGCACAGAACTAAGTCCTTCTAGTCTCTTCTTATCTCTCTTTCTCTCTCCGGAAACTCCGGCGTCTCCTCGAACTGTTTGTTTTTGATCGGGGCCATAGTGCGCGAAGCACAGGGGAACAAGCTTCCTCTTTTTTTCTCTCTCTCTCTCTCTCTCACACACACACACACACACTCTCCTTATCTCCATCTCTCCATTCAACTTCTTTTATTTTCTTTTCTCCATTTGAAAGCTGATTTTCTGATTTTGAATGTATCTTAGCTGGAATATTCAAGTTCACAATATGCGGATCAGTTGTTTCCATATTTGCAAGACTATGATGACTAAAGGACGTAATGTATTACCGGTATCCGTCACAATTTTCCTCTGCACACATCTCTCTCCCTACTGTGGAATAAACAACTCGTCGATCGCCTGCCTGTTTAATGACTAATTAATGCCTCATAACGACCTTCGGTCCATGAGTCACATGACAAAGAGGATGCGAGCGGACAGACTGTGTATGCTATATCAACCAGACGTCATCAATTGCAGAGTCATTCCTCTCAGTGCATCGTGCATGTTTCAGTCATCCCAGCAGCGTCAATACAAGTCGTTCTACTGTCTTATACTTGTGGATTTACAAAACTTTTAACTACGCCTCAAGTCAGTTATTTCTGCTTTGAACATTCAGAGGATTCTGTCGTACAATTCGACTTTCAAAACCATTTTCAGGATTACGCCGACGCATCTTTTCATTCTGGAAATAATTCCCGATCTTCTCTTTTCCTGACATTGTACTAAAACCAAGCGGGTCACTCCTTTGTATTTGCCTTTGAGGTTATGCACAAGATAGAAAATCAATAAGGTAAAACCACAGCGCTTCGTGTCACAGACACACCAAGGGGTGGGACCTTGCAGTGCGAATGTTTACCGCACGGTCCCACCTGACACGAAGCGCTGTGGTTTTACCTTGTTGGATTTCTATCTTGCGCATAACCTCAAATAAAAGGCAAATACAAACGAGAGACCAGCTTGTTTTTAGCACAATGCCAGGAAAATTGAACTACCTCCTGTTCCTAACCTTCAACATCATCTTCATCTACACGTTTTGATTCGCATCATTCTGACTCAACTACCCAATATCTTTTTCACTTTCGCTGAAAACCATTAAACAAGTGATTGATTATATTGCTGAAAAGTCATTTGAAGTGAAATTATATTGTAATCAAATATTCGATCCACACACCGCTACAGTCGAACAAATAATCGAATAATACAAGTTGAATCTCTGAAGGAGGATTGGAGAAAATGGAAAATATAATGTGAGTTTTATTATTATTTTTAGGTACTGTTCAATACCTCAAATTCGGTAGTTTTGAATCCTGGTGGATGATTTAATGTATCCCCAGGACTTCGAATTACGCTTGCTTGAGGTTCGATCGGCATTTATATTATTCCTAATTAATCGCAAAATATCGTGAAAATTGTTGCTTGTCTGAATGCGTTTATAAATTGATGTCTGTAGGCCTTTTTGGCAGTAGACGATTGATGTCTGTAGGTCTTTTTGGCAGTAGAAAATTAATGCTTTTTGCAGTAGACAATGCGCGATAATTCTACTGCGAAATTTTATGGGATTTCCATAGAAAATGATCACTAGGGCACTTACGCGACTCCGTCAATTGGCAGGATCAAACCCTCACCACCACACATCAGTTGTCAAGGCAATCATAATCAATGAATAAGTAATACGTCACAATTATGACCGCCGACATTAAGGCAAGTAGCGGGAATCGATTGTCCACCAAAGCATCTTAAGCCATGTCGTGAATGCAATTAACAACATTGAAGCTATGATATATCTGCGATATCTATTATATATATGTCTATTATAGTTATACAGCTACTACATTCCAAAATATAGCACGAGGCGAAGCCGAGTATCTCTTTGAATGGAGTACGGATGGAGTAGCTGTATAACTATTATCGAACGCGCTATGGTCATCTAATAGATTTACATATTGACATCTATCTTTGCAGAAATGGATCTAAAGATAGACATCTAGATATATATTACCGTTCTATATTACTTCAAAAGATATCTTTCAATGTGTTTCATCGTTCTATATCACAAAATAATGCATGATTTTCCAAGGCTTTCTATGTCTGTTAATAAGTTCCACGAAGCAGTTAATTATTTACCCGATCGGATTTCCTGATTCTATGGAAAAAGTCATGCATTATATCAGATAATGCATAGAAATGATTACATAGATATGCACAGATAATAAAAAATGCATGGCACTTTTTCATTACTATGATCAACAAGCGTTCGATAATATCTATTATATAGACTTCTAAATTTCTATGCATAAACATTAGACTTTAACCCTTTCAGTCCTACCGTATCATATATGATACATTTCAAGTTTGCTTCTGTTTATCATGTAAAAAGTTAAAATAACTGAATTGCATCATTGATTTAGAAAGACCATTTACTAAGGAACTTAGTTTTAATAGCAGTTGCCAAGATCTGACGCCATGTCAGATTTGTCAGTAATTTGAATTTTGAATTTCGAATTTTGCGAAAAAAATCACATACGCTTTGTCAGTTGTCCCGTAGTAGCACTTAAATTAATTATCTATCAAAATAAAAAATCAGGCATGTGTATGAAAGCATAAATTAGTTATCGGCATCGTTATAAAATATTTGTCATCTAAACATTTGAGAAGTTTGAATTTTTGTTCGTGTATCATGTATGATACATCCGGACTCAACGGGTTAAATATCATTGATTTCTGATCTCTGTGTCAAGTACAATACAAAAGCATCGTCCGTCTCTCAACAGAAGAGAGGAGCTCAGTCAGTGGCAAAGACCATAGTAATAAAAGTTATTCAAAGCCTTACAGCAAATTGCGGTTCAGCTATCTCAACTGCAATATTACATTGTTTGGAAACAGTTGTCAGATATCTTGTACGAATTTTTCATGAACACAGTCATAGCATCCTGTCGCTCCTCTCTGATTGGATGTTTTGAATTTACTGTGATGTTTTGAGTTTTACGACATCATGGACTCTATCCATCAAACACAATGAAAGGAAGTAGCTATTTGAGGTCGTGCCTTGAAAGTAATTCACTCTGAACTCATATACTGACATTTGAAGAGATGGACTGTGACGTCGAATACAGAATCAACCGTTTTGGCCGTCGGATTCGTACGTTCGTAGTTATTCCTGATGCGGATGTTTCTGAGCCTGAAATTGATAGTGATGCCGACGACTGTCCTCACGAATCTGAGTCAGACAGTGACGACTCATCTAGCGATACTGGTGACCCTGCTGTTGCAACATCGAGTGGGAGTTTACAAGGTCGATTATCTACCAATTCAAAAAATGACTATACATGGAATAGTGCACGTGCTCCTCTGGTCGACGTTCCCTTTACTGCAGAAGGGTCTGATGAAAACCGCGAAACTGTACTGCGTCAGCCAATCGAATATTTCAAAACCTATTTCATACCAGACCTTTTTTCCTGTATTTCTAAACAAACAAACCTATACGCACAGCAGCAAAATCAATCGTTTGAAACATCACCAGAAGAAATTGAAGTGTATGTCGGAATTTTGATCAAAATGGGCGTCGTAAACTTACCAAGGTACAGACTTTTCTGGTCAGATGAGTTTCGCTTTCCTGGAGTTGCAGATCGCATATCACGCGATCGCTTCTTCTTATTGAATAAATTCATTCATTTTGCGGAGAACAATGACATCGTGATGGACCGAAAGAGTGATGAATTTGACCGACTCTTCAAGGTCAGAACATTGCTCGAATTCATTCGTCGATTATGCTTGAAATTGGAGCCTCTACAACACCAAAGTGTCGACGAGCAAATCATACCATTTAAAGGTAAAACCAATCTGAAGCAATACTTGCCGAAAAAACCTCATCGTTGGGGTTTCAAAGTTATTTCTCGAAATGGAGTGGATGGATTTACACATGATTTCTACTTTTATGATGGCTCGACCTTGAAATTGAGATCGTCATCATGTGGATATCAGCCTGGTGATATGGTTTTGAAAGTGTGCGAAATGCTACCTCGCCATGCAAACCATATAGTATATTTTGACAATTTTTTCAATTTCATTGAACTTCAGATTATGTTGAAGAGAGACTTCGGTATAGAATCAGCTGGTACATTGCGAGCCAATCGTTTGCGCGGATGTTCTTTGAAATCGGAAAAGGAGCTTCAGACTACGGGTCGTGGTTCGTTTGATTGCCGTCAAGAAAAGAAAACAAATATTTCTATCGTCCGCTGGTTCGACAACAGATCAATTCAGCTGAGTTCTTCTTATGTTTCAGTTGACCCGATAACAAATGTTCAGCGATTTGATCGAAAGGCAAAGAAGAGGGTTCAAGTGCTATGTCCTGCGATTGTCACTCATTACAATCAACATATGGCTGGTGTCGATAAACTCGACATGCTTATGTCACTTTATCGCTGCGATCATAAAACCAGGAAATTTTACAAACCTATCTTCTTTTGGAGTATCAACCTGTGTCTAGTAAACGCATATATTATAAAAGAGATTGTGAGCAACTTGATGTTGCGGCAAGAGGTCGATTAGATCTTTTGTCGTTTTCTGCGAAGGTGTCAAACTCATTATGTCTCCAAGGTAAGACACCCGAAATGCTCAGCACCCCACAAAAGCGAGGTCGACCATGCAGAGTCCGGGACGGAGCAATTTCTCCAGCAAAAATACGACGTCGTTCTGCCATCATACCTCAAACTGACATTCGATCCGATCAGGTCGCTCATTGGCCGGAGATGGTGACGGCTGACCAAAGACAGCGGTGCAAAGTTTGCCATACATTGACTCAGACAAGATGTGAGAAATGTACTATATTTCTGTGCATTCGACAAAATCGCAATTGTTATAAACTTTTTCACAATATGTAAATAACTTAGTGAACTAACCTTATTTTTCATCATTTTCTGATGAAAAATAGTGTTTTCTTTGGTTGAATTTGTTTGTTCAGTTGAATTATAGCCTCAATTTCATTTATGAATTTTCACCTTTATTGCGGAGATACAATGATATAACTCGAAATTAGTTTGCAAACAATAAAAACATGTAACAATAACACATTTCTTCTCAAACAGATTAACTTTTAAAACTGGAATTTATGTAAAGATCCCGTTGACTCCGGATGTATCATATATGATACATGGTCCTAACTCGTAACTAAAATCACAAAAACGTTTTCTCTATTCAAATGATGTTATTTGAGGTCTAAGAAGACTATCTCTGAGGAGAAAGATTTTTGTCAAAGAAAATAAAGGTTGCCGGACTGAAAGGGTTAAGTGAATCTTTTAGCTCCGTACATCCAAGATTTCTGTTTTTCTGCAGTTGCTCTGGTGTGTATGCAATCCTTGATGTTATTAACAATTCCATCATAGTCGGAAATGGAACATGCTTACGAGCTTCTACTAAACAAGCATTTGAAGCTGAAGTTGTGAACGAATTACATGCAATTTCCTATGTTGGTTGTGAAATCTCATACATTGTCAATATATTTCCCACATCACTTGCTAAGTTCAAAGTTGATGCAAATACGGTCTAATTTGTTTTCTTCCGTCTCATGAAGACGCTGGAATAATCGTTCGTTTTACTTATTACTGTATCGGAAGCTCTGCTAATCAACTTGAGAGGAACAAACAGAAATGAACACAAAATGACAGAATTAAAGGGAAGATTTTCTAGAGAATCGCTTGCTATGTACTTTAGTATATGTATATAAACTTTTGTATATAAACTTTGTATATTAACAGTATATGAATTACAAATTACAAATGAACCATTTCTATCTTGAGACTACGTTGATTTTTTAATTTATCTTTATTATTAAGTCTCATGGCGATTACTTATGATCAGTACATGAATTGTGTATATTTCATTCCATGCGCGCAACATACTACTTGCTGCACATCCACGCGTGGAAATTACTAGTCGTTCACCCATTATCATAATATGGATTTCTTCCCAATTTCAGATGACTGGCAAAAATATCGATAGATTGCACATGTACATTAAATTCTCGCCGATTTCCTCCATCATTATACTTCTTATTGAAGAGTCTGTCAACATCTATGATCTCCAGATATCTATGACTAGGCTGGTGTAATCACAGAATTAGATTGCTTAATTGTATCACTTTGCTAGAAGTGCAAACTGATTCAAACAGATGGCACATGCACGAACTTAATAAGTGGGCAAAAAGAAATTTTTAATATCTTACAGAGATAGGAAAAATAGTCGTGCGTCGCTTGCGGATTGCTCTGAATTCTATCAAAATGCTCCGATCGCCACGACTCCTTCAGATTCGAAGAATTCAGATCATTGCACAATAGGTTTCTCGATAATGTTGGGCCCTCCGATCATTATTAAAAAAGTTAGCAGGCGCATGAAAAAACGTTCACAAACTTCTCTGCAGAACTTGACATCGACTGTGTCTCTTTGCTGTGTGATCCGGTTGATGACAGTCACTGAAACTTTGCACAATTTGGCGTGTTTAATGTTGAACTGGCTGCTCATTGTTCGATTGCTATGGTATTATGTCAGCAGATTGTGCCATTTCAATAACGTTACATGATCCAATGTTTCCTTTCTAGTCAAACGGAAGAAGAGACGACCTGTCTAATTCTGTGGGTGTAATACTTGATGATCTACTTGATACACATGATCTAAACACATGCATCACATCATTAGCTTCAATTAATTCAAAGACATTTGCTGGCTTACTACTAACTACGACTAAGAAATGAGAAAATCTAGCACTGTTTCAGTTTGAAAATGTCAGATGTCTCATTTTAGAACTCTTTGGAGTTGAAAGCATTGTACTTAATTCGTACTCTGGCTTATGTACTTGCAATTCGATGATAGAGTTGCCACTGTCAGTTTTCAATTATCTCATAGATTCAGAGAAATGGGTTTTGGACTACAAGCAGATTGTGACGAAATCCTATTGCAGAGAGCAATTCATGTCAATTTTTGGCATGGATTTGGGGGTTTTCAACTAAGCTGATTCCGAACTTGCTGCACGTTATAGACTTCTCTCGTCAAATGCATTTCACGGATTGACATAGTCTTACGGATGAGTTGCATTTTGGTGGCAAACGATTCTTCATCATGAGAAAAGTCTTATGCGCAATCATGAGTAAATATCTGCACCGACACAGCTCGTGTTGATAATGACGGAAACCACCGTCGTTGCATTCTGCCTTGAAAGATGAATCGTTTTTGTCTTCCTCGTTTATTCTCATTTCTGAGACAGATGATCTTGTTGAAGACGAGGTGATAGACAAATATCTGAATGATGACTGATTGTATCTACAAGAAATGATCCGAACGGTGAAATTGCTGATAATCTATTGCAGTCACTGTGTGTCGACCTGACAAAGATCACTCTCCGTTTCCGATAAGAGGAACCGAACTTATGTATGCAACATTGTGCATGTGATGACCGTTTCAGAGTCTTGAAACCACTCGTCGGCTACGGTCGAAAGGCCCCTCATGTTTGGGATTCTCCCATCGTTTACAGATTACAGACACATGTGAATAATTTTCAATTAAATGAAATCCGAATGCGTTTCCGCTTTGCAGGTGGCTTCCCTATGGTCAGACGAGACTATGTGGAAAACAACAGAAAAATACATCGAGTAGTTTACGAAAAAATAGCGAAATGGTACATTTCATACTACTTATATAGTTTGTACTTACTGTGCATCGTCACAATGAAATCCGAGTTTCAATTTCAAATGATATATCGATAAAATGCACCATTCGTGGAAAGTAGCATAAATTTCAGAAATAATCATCGAGTCGTTATTTAGGAAATTTGATTTTACTTTTAAAACTACTCATAAGTAGTATATTGTAAATATTGCGAGTTGATCACCTTGAGGAAAAATCCGAATGAGAGCTTTCCGATGTCAATACATCACTAGACCCTCGTTTGAAAGGATGCACTTGTCTTATGCAATTCCATCGACCACTTTTAAAGAGATCTATCATGGAATGCAAAAATATGGATTTTATGACAAATTTGAATTCAAATTTTGACTTATCCAAACAACCGGAAGACAAAATCCGAATACCTAGAAATTTCACAGATGCGTAAATGACTCTATCATAGAAAAAACTGATTCGGATTTTTCCTCAAGGTAATAAAACTCGCAATATTTACAATATACTACTTATGAGTAGTTTTAAAAGTAAAATCAAATTTCCCAAATAACGACTCGATGATTATTTCTGAAATTTATGCTACTTTCCACGAATGTTGCATTTTATCGATACATCATTTGAAATTGAAACTCGGATTTCATTGTGACGATGCGCAGTAAGTACAACCTATATACGTAAGTAGTATGAAATGTACCATTTCGCTATTTTTTCGTAAACTGCTCGATGTATTTTTCTGTTGTTTTCCACATAGTCTCGTCTGACCATAGGGAAGCCACCTGCAAAGCGGAAACGCATTCGGATTTCATTTAATTGAAAATTATTCACATGTGCAGACAAGTCTTGTATGAACGCATAGCAGGCGCTATCATGCAGTCAGCTTACAATATAAAAAGCTGCTTTGCATTCGCCTGACCTGGCGCTCATGTGCAGCTCATTTTTCTGTGGCTTTTTTTTCTGCAGTTTTTTATGTATATCAGCCAAGCGGAAAGCCAGGTTATGCGCTCTTATCAGAGAATCTTGTTGCACAGTCCTTCCACTTATTCTACCGCTTGTTCCGCTTGTCACAGGCGAGTCTGGGCTATTGGGAGCCGTACTGACGACTCTGGTCGCAGCGTGGGTTGTCCCGAGGTGTGTGAAGCTCACCTCTGCTCGGAGGAGACCATTGGCAGCTCCAAAACCTGACGATCCGGATCCTTCAAGGCAAGGGCATGGGCTGACATGACCACGAAACGAAGTGTCTACGGCTGCTGAGGAATTTAGCACAACCCTATTTTACCGCGATGGGTGTTCCTAAACAGTTTTGATGTTGCTCCAAATTGCTCCGTGTTCAGTGTATGCACTATACAGTGAGCAATGCCGAGGAGGGGATGTGGAATCATCAAGTGAACCAATTTTCGTACGCCTGCTACTTTCTTTAATAATGATCGGAAGGGCCAACATGATGGAGAAACCTTGTGCGCAATGATCTGAAGTCTTCGAATCTGAAGGAATTTTGGCAATCGAAGCACTTTGCTGGAACTCTCATTAGTCCGCAAGCGACGCACGACTTTTTTCCTATCTCTGTAAGGTATTAGGAATTCCTTTTTGCCCATTTAATAGGTTCCTCGATGTGCCGGCGATTTCGTATTAATCACACTTCTAGCAAACTGAAGCAGATAAACAAAATATTTAATTCTGTGATGATTGAACGTGGTGCAAAGAAACATCAGAATCCATCCATCATCTGATAGCAGGCTGCAATAATTCGGAAGTTTTTAGCCTACGGAAGAAATGGATCATTACGGAATGGAAAGACATCCACAAGAACCCTCTTCATTCCAAAAGTGGGAGGTTTTGTTAACTTGAGTCCTTTCATGTGCACCTCGCATCCTTTCTTGTGGAAAAGAAAAGAAAAGATTTAACTGGTGACGTCTGAGGCCATCTCTCCTGTTTGAGAGACTTTGCAGACTTCCTTCCCATGAAGATGTTTTTACCTGTTCCCAATGTCCTTCAT
Source organism: Prostheceraeus crozeri (assembly GCA_907163375.1). Classification (NCBI taxonomy): domain Eukaryota; kingdom Metazoa; phylum Platyhelminthes; order Polycladida; family Euryleptidae; genus Prostheceraeus; species Prostheceraeus crozeri. Next base: position 18,221 of record CAJQUW010017061.1, read on the forward strand.
CAGACAAATATTGACAACCTCTTCTCTCTGTTGATCAAAGGAGAAGGTAGCAAATACAACAAACCATACTGACCCACAATGTCTTTCTCGCCGTCGTTGATCAACATTGAGCAGCTCATTAGTGGTCGGTAGATGACACGACACATGAAAAGACAACAATTCCGGGTTAGAATCACAAAATGATTTCTCTTTGAGCTATTTCAAGTTGAGGTCATTGTAAAGGCCTAAAGCACGCATTCACCTGCTGGAGACAATATTATTGTTGACAAGACATCCACAGCATAACTTTGATGGAATAGGTGAATTAATTCAGTCCGGGAATTTTTATTGCAGAAATAATGAGAACTATGTTTATAGATCCATGTAACAGCCAAATTTCAACATTACAAAAACGGAAGAACTACGAAATATTTGAGAATTCAAATTGAATGGTAACAAATAGAACAAATGATCAATAAAGATACAGAGATCTATATACCACTGTTATGACGTCATGCAAGAGAAAGCGAATCAATAACAAATAAACTTACTAAAGGCAGAAGGCACGTAACTCACATTGCAAAATATGATGCAGAAAGACAAAGTGTAAATAAGATAAAAAAAGACGGAAAATCTCCATGAGAAAAGAAAATCATCAAACCACCCTAGTGATCATTTTCTATGGAAATCCCATAAAATTTCGCAGTAGAATTATCGCGCATTGTCTACTGCAAAAAGCATTAATTTTCTACTGCCAAAAAGACCTACAGACATCAATCGTCTACTGCCAAAAAGGCCTACAGACATCAATTTATAAACGCATTCAGACAAGCAACAATTTTCACGATATTTTGCGATTAATTAGGAGTAATATAAATGCCGATCGAACCTCAAGCAAGCGTAATTTTAAGTCCTGTGGATACATTAAATCATCCACCAGGATTCAAAACTACCGAATTTGAGGTATTGAACAGTACCTAAAAATAATAATAAAACTCACATTATATTTTCCATTTTCTCCAATCCTCCTTCAGAGATTCAACTTGTATTATTCGATTATTTGTTCGACTGTAGCGGTTGTGTGGATCGAATATTTGATTACAATATAATTTCACTACAAATGACTTTTCAGCAATATAATCAATCACTTGTTTAATGGTTTTCAGCGAAAGTGAAAAGATATTAGGTAGTTGAGTCAGAATGATGCGGAATCAAAACGTGTAGATGAAGATGATGTTGAAGGTTAGGAACAGGAGGTAGTTCAATTTTGTGCTAAAAACAAGCTGGTCTCTCGTTTGTATTTGCTTTTATTTGAGGTTATGTGCAAGATAGAAATCCAACAAGGTAAAACCACAGCGCTTCGTGTCAGGTGGGACCGTGCAGTAAACATTCGCACTGCAAGGTTCCACCCCTTGATGTGTCTGTGACACGAAGCGCTGTGGTTTTACCTTTTTGATTTTCTATCTTGTGCATAACCTCAAAGGCAAATACAAAGGAGTGACCCGCTTGGTTTTAGTACAATGTCAGGAAAAGAGAAGATCGGGAATTATTTCCAGAATGAAAAGATGCGTCGGCGTAATTGAAAATGGTTGTGAAAGTCGAATTGTACGACAGAATCCTCTGAATGTCCAAAACACAAATGACTGACTTGAGGCGTAGTTAAAAGTTTTGTAAATCCACAAGTATAAGACAGTAGAACGACATGCATTGACGCTGCTGGGATGACTGAAACATGCACGATGCACTGAGAGGAATGACTGCAATTGATGACGCCTGGTTGATATAGCATACACAGTCTGTCCGCTCGCATCCTCTTTGTCATGTGACTCATGGACCGAAGGTCGTTATGAGGGCATTCATTAGTCATTTGCAGGCAGGCGATCGACGAGTTGTTCATTCCACAGTAGGGAGAGAGATGTGTGCGGAGGAAAATTGTGACGGATACCGGTATATACATTACGTCCTTTAGTCATCACACTCTTGCAAATAGGGGAACAACTGATCCGCATATTGTGACCTTGAATATTCCAGCTAAGATACATTCAAAATCAGAAAATCAGCTTTCAAATGGAGAAAAGAAAATAAAAGACGTTGGAATGGAGGCAGATGGAGATAAGGAGAGTGTGTGTGTGTGTGTGTGTGAGAGAGAGAGAGAGAAAAAAGAAGTGGAGCTTGTTCCCCTGTGCTTCGCGCCACTATGGCCCCCGATCAAAAACAAACAGTTCGAGGAGACTGGCGGATGTTTCCGGTATCTGGAGAGAGAGAGAGAGAGAGAGAGATGCGAGAGAGAAGAGCGAGGAGAGGAGAGAGAGAGAGAGAGAGAGAGAGAGAGAGAGATGAGAGATAAGAAGAGACTAGAAGGACTTAGTTCTGTGCCTAGGTTGCATTGTGACACTCCATCAAAAGCGAATCATTTAGAGGAGACAAAGTTAAGCAAGAGAAGGGACGCGATGTAATTAAAACGAGAATGTTCTTTTTACAGGTGTAAAGCAAGTAATAAATGAATATAATACTTGCACTATTATATATATCACATTCATTTATTCATATGTGATATTTAATATAATAAGTTATTAAATGTGATGTAGACATAATATCAATATATCAAATATATTAAAACATAACAATATATTTGATAAGATAGAATTTTGTAATTGCGTTATAAAATTGTATTACATGTATATATTCCTATGAATACATTAGATGATAATAATACGAGATTTATGTACAAATATCTTTCTTTTGTATATTACAGCAAAAGAATTGCTGTATTATACAAAAATGTTTGAGTTCAACGTTTTTGCAGAGGTTGTTATGTCTGTCGTCGATAAATGTTTAGAGACACGTGTCTCCAGCAAACATTTACAGATATATTTGCCTGCTAAACATTCTATGGATGCCATGAATGCGAGTAAGAATTCTCTAGAATTGCAGTAGGCATTATTAGCTCATACAAATGTCTCTAAAAACCATAAAAAGCTTACTGACAAATCAAATATCTGTAGCGATTTTGAAAGGCAGTAGAAAATCGTAAAATCTCTAGAAAATGATCACTCGGGCAAAGACAAAAACATGTTTGAGTTCCTTGTCGGCATATCATCGATTGTGACAGCTTTAGAGGAAATGTGTTCTCCTCCCACTTTCAGTACTGAGTGTTACTCGTTTTTCTTTTAATTTGCCTCTTTACATTCTGGATCTCATGGAGTCTCTTTACATCTCTCGCCTTCGTCCGTTACTTAGTTAGTGTTCAAAAAGAAACAAATGGGGTAGGAAAATAGATGTAAAAGGAATTATTTGGGAAATCCAGAAATCATTTGAAGCTGGGACATTCCCATAACGACGTCTAAATGTTTCATAATTTTAATAAACTTATAGTTATTAAGACTTAAGGTTGCCCTTTAAGAGGACAGGGTGGTGCGTTCCCACCGGCAGACATTTAAACGTATTCAAGGCGCGTCAATACTTTTGACTAGACCTAGGACTACATTTGGTAGAGTCTATAACCCCGGGGATGAGATCGGTGTGGAGGACCGTCCCCACTAGTGGCATGGGTTCAATCAGCGCTTCGTAAAGCGGGGCTGGTATCGCGGACAAGGAACGGTCGGAGTCGAAGCGGCGGAGGCCGGTAATATTAGGTCCTCGGCACGGGAGGACGTAGCAAGGAAGTATTACGTGTAAACAAGGCTACAGGATGAGAGGTAAGGAAACGGGCGGCACTAGATGGGAAAGACAAGACGCGGTAAGAAGAGGTAGAGCAATGCTGTGAAAAGGTAAAGGGGCCAAGCCGTGGCAAAAAGATCAACGCGAGAGAAGTGAAGGCGTAGAAAGTAGTAAGACAGGCGGCAGGCAAAGGCGCGGTCCCGGGGGTGAACGAGAAGGACGAGGAATGGGATGAGCGGATAAACGGACGACCAGAAGACGCGGCTGGTGTTGGATAAGGATAGTTATATAGGAAGAAGAGGTAAGGTGCGCGTACTCAGGGGCGACGAAGCTAAAGGTCCGGATGTAGATTAGAGGGTTGTAAGAGGTACTCGGCCAGAGTAGCGCCACGGCCCAGCAAAGAGAGGGAATTTCAGCCAGGGAAGAGGTAGAATAAAAGGTAGGATTGAGGTCAATGGAATGGTTAGAGCGGGACGCGGGGGGGAGAGAAGTGTAGTGAAAGCTTTGTTGGCGGCGGCTAGGCATTTCGCAGCGGACGATAGGCGGCTCTAGCCCTGTGGAAAGCCGGAACCCAATTGACTCTACCCGCAACGACACCAAACGGTTCGAGTGTGTTGATCCGTAAGGGCAACAGAAGATTAAGGACGGGAAGTAAGTGCAGTTAGAGGCGGCAGGATGAAAAGGTGGTAGGGAGAAGGACGACATTGAGAGAGCATGGATGTCGCGATAGGGTAAGAGGCATGGGAGACGCAAGGGAGGAAAGAAGAGCAGGTACAGGGAGGGTGGTACGGTAAGTGTAACGATGATGGCAGTCAAAAGCCACGCCAAAAGCGAGTAGCCGCAATAAGAAGGAATGTTAGAAGACGATGCTCAGTGAACGACGTGAGCAGCCGACAGGAGATAAAAGGAAGGAAACTCGGAGAGTAGGTGAGAACGGCCCGGAGGGCACGGGTCAGGCAGGTGCCACATGTTCAAGAGTAGCGAGAGAGAAACAGAGCGAACGTTGAGGTAAATGGTATAAAGGCCACGATCAGGAGGGCATTAGAGGTAAGGACAAGGAATAGGGACCGGGCGGAAGGCACAGTTACGGAAGGCAGGGATAGAGCAAGGTAAATAAAAGGCATAAAGGTTATATAATGGGGGTAGGCGGAGGCAGGAGCAAGGGGGAGAGTCAGGAAAGAGGGACTGAGAACGATGAAGACTTAGTAGTTGGCAGAATCCACTCGGGGCAGCGTAATAGCCATAGAGACATATAACGGAGGAAAGAAGCCGCAGGAAGGTAGTGTACCGGTAAATTAGTATGACATGAACGACAGGCTATTTGATATACAGAAGGTATATTATCTAAAAGCGAAAGAGCAGAAGGCTGATCCTATGAAGGGAAAATACAAACGAAGAGTAGGACAGGGAGTAAATAGTATGAAGGAGTACACGAAGAGAGAGGATACAGCCGAATTCTAGATTGCGGGAGGCAGGTACGACGGAGTAACTAAGGACCCGCGAGCGAGGACGCTTAAGAAACGGAAGACGAAGAGGTAGAGGTCTGAGAAGAAAGAGCGTGCTGGATCAACAAAGGTAAGCGAACGGCGGAGTCGGCAGAATTGATGACTGGTCAGAAGTGCAATGACAACGCCGGATGCAGGAGACACTTGTGTTAATGACGACGAGCGGGCGTCCGGCGAAAGAAAGGTACTAGATTAGAAAACGCGGCGAGGAAAGGGGATAGGGAGGAAGGAGCTTGTAAAGACTGTCAGGCAGCAAGGTCAAAGGAGAAGGAGCGGCAGGATAGACAGAAATAGGAATAGCGCAGTGCCGGGATAAAAAAGGGGGGGATACTGGGAGCGAGGAAGTAATAGTAATCCAGAGAGAGCTCATGGAAAACGATAGAGTTAACTATAGAGGGAACAGGTGATAAGATGTACAAAAAGGGACGGGATGTGTAAATGGGGCGGAGAGACGAAGACGGGTAAGGAATAGCAAGCGGTGTTTCGGCGTTAACAAGGAATAGGAAGCGGCACGAAAATGTAAAGGAGGAGGAAAATGGTGAAGACGAGTAGGGGGGCAGTGGATGACCCGATCTGGGGGGAGACGAGCAGCACAAATGAGGGCTTTCGGCCCGTGGGGCGGAACTCGGATTCTTACGCCGGACCCACCACTTCCGCTGCCCCTCTTGAAGTTGGAAAGGACATCTTTTGACCTGACTTGTACTTCTTACCCCACCTCGGGTCCTGACCGCCACTCGCGCCATCTTCCTTTCCCCCGCTCTCTTTCCCCTCCCGTAACACCCTATTTCCTCTTCCTCCTTTCCTTCCTTCCCTTACCCATAATGGTCCTTTGACTTGTGATCCTCGACAATGATGAATGCATAGAAGGTCTTTTAAGCACAAACGGGACTTTGACGGAATCTAACTGGCGTGCCGGGCGGACCTTTCCCGGTGGTCTTGTGCTCCTCCTGAGGTGTTGTCAGGGGGTGGAGGTCCTATGGGGATGTGTGGTGTGCTTCGGATGGGTCCGCCTAGGGGTGTTGGATGTTGTTTGGGCGCAAGGTCCTTCGGAGGGTGTATTGGGATTCCTGTTGGGCAGCCGTGCCTGTTAATGGTGGACGGGGGGTTGCAGCCGAGCATTTTCCAGGTAAGAATGTGTGAGTGGAGAGGATTGTCCATGGTGTCTCTCCAGGATTGTATTGTCCTTTTCCTCCATATCTCTTTCCTGGTTTCTTTTCTCTTTCCGATTGGTCATTTTCTCTCTTCCCTATTATTTTCCATTCTTCCTCTTTTCGTCGTTTCTTTCCTGTTTTTTTCTCATAACAATTGTATTTTTTGGATTTGTTTTGTTTTGGTTGTCCATTCACCCATAACATAGCGCTATACGGGCTGGACTTCACCCGCCTTAAGTGTACGAGATCGTACAAGGCCGCTTAAAAAGTGATCTCCTTGGTCAAAGTTTCAGGCTCGATTTGATTAGGAACTTATATATAAATAGACACTTAGTAATCACCATGTCAACCCCATGGAGACCAGTAACCGACACAGTCCATTCATCACACTAGGGCAGTTAACGATAAAAAAAACACCGTTAGAACAAATATAACAATCGCCAGTCGTCCATGAAATTGCTATCATTTTGTGGACAAGTACTTTATGATTTACAGTGCTAAATACATGTAGTTCATGAATAAGTCCTATGTGAGTAAATTGCAAGACAATGAAGCCATTTGAAAGAGCTTTCAGTATTGACATTTACTGGGCTCAGATACCACACGCGCTGTGGCAAAGCTGTTAGGCGACCTGTGACTTGGCCAAAATTATATTCGCGAAGGTAAGATACATGTTTGGCTTTTCGCTCCGATAGATTCTGCGCCTCACATAATGAGGAATATTGGTAAAACTAGGAATATAGACGGCTAGTTGAATGCAGGTGAAATTAGAGATTTAAGACGTAAAATGACTTCAAAAGAATATACGACTCCTTTGTTGATGAGGTCAATCAACTGGGGTAGAATGATTGGGTGTAATCGCTGTCTTCTCCGATATGAGGAATCCTTCCGCATATTTCCATCTCCGCATGTCGCATTTTCCTGTGGTTCTCGTAAAACGAAGCCGCTGAAACTGCGAGTGACTCTTAGACCATTTTCAAACTCTACTTCTTAAGGTTAGCTCTCATTCTATAGCTTACCCGTTAATCATTGGATTTGGCCTAATGGAAGCTAAAATTCATGATCTATTTTGAGATATTCGCATTTTTTCAAAACTTTTCTCTACAAACATGTTACATGATATCTTTGAGCAAAGTCCCACGATTTTCAATGTGAGAATACCACACATACAAAGTCTGTGATCTTTTACCACAGACATCGAACACTATTTGAACTTCAAATGTTTGTCAATACTACTTATCTAATCAAGTTTAGTCGGCGTTAATGACGGTTTTGAACTATGTTACCAGGTATAATAGTTATTTACACAGTGCATGATTGCTTCTTTACAGCATTCCACGAGTTGGATATCTTAAATGCCCGAGCCCGTAGTCGTGTGAAGGCTATGTAAATCTAACGAGTTCGAATGCTATGATGAAGCAATCTCGCGCACGAGTTGTGTAGAGAATTTTATTTGCCGGCGTTCTATGATGATTAAATACAGATGTCTATGATTATCAAGAGCATTTGAATAGAAATTTAGCCTGACTAATATTGTAAATATCTATTCACTATTCTATAGATACAGTATCTATTATTATCTAGTCTATACTATATGTTTTCCGACATTAATGTAGAAATATGCAGATCAAATGTAGAATATGCAAATTAGATATCACCTTTTGCAAATGAAATAATATTTTCAGATCAAATGTAGACATATGCAGTATGAAATGCGGGAGCATAGAAATAGATATGATCAAATGCAGAAATATGCAGATCAAATGTAGCTGCTCATCAATAAATTGTTCAGATTAATCATCAATCACTGTAGAGACTATCACTTAGGATGATGATGACAGATTCCAGTGTCATTCACGGTACCTTTCATAATTATTTACCCCTCATAACATTTAACATTGCATCTCTAATGTACATGTAGCTCATGCATCGTGCTAACCAAGTCGAGAATTGAAAAGATAAAACAAATTGATGAATTTGATGCAAACAATGTTTAGGCTAAAACATGTATTAACTCCTCTGTTGCCATTTGTGGGTAATGGACCATGACATTTGGGGTTGTGGAAGTAGGCGTCCAAGCCAGGGGAAATCAATTCTTCGATGATGTCATTCAGTGGACGGCAGTGGAGATTATCGAAGACATGAAGAGTTCACATTGGAACAAATAAAGTATGAGCTATGATTGCGCGAACCCCATCAATCTCATATCTCCATTTTCTGATTATGCAGTTTTCTTGTGACAGGTGTGGCTATTTGGGCCGTGTGATAACTCACCGGATCTGATTTTCACGCTTTTTACTGATGTGATGATCTGTAATGGGGCTGAAATCGTCTTGAAAGCGACGAAGCAACGAAGGCAATGAGAGAAAGCCTACAGACTAGTTGCTCAAAATTGAAGCTACCAATTCGCTGTATTTTGAGGAGATATTGAAGGAGACTCAATGATAGCCCTAGAATTCTTGAATTCGCTTATTCTTGAAGTAATCATTCAGCACAATCGTGACATTCATCGATCTGGACGTGTGTGGAATTTCTTTCAGTCGGGCATCATCAAGCTTCTTCATTGAAGTCATCTCTCCATCAAGAACCTCCACAGAATGACATGGAAGACTTGATTTCACGTGGTTTGGACTCCTACTTCCACAATCCTTATTTCATGGTCCATTGCCCACAAATGGCAACAGAGGAGTTGATGCATATTTCAGCTTAAATAATGTTTGCATCAAATTGCATCAATTTGTTTTATCTTTTCAATTCTCGACTTGGTTAGCACGATGCATGAGCTACATTAGAGAAGCTAAATGCTATGAGGAGTAAATAATTATGAAAGATACTTTGAATGACACTGGAATCTGTGATCATCATCCTCAATGATCGTCTCTACAGTGATTGATGATAAATCTGTACAATTTATTGATGAGCAGCTACATTTGATCTGCATATTTTTACATTAATGTCGAAAAACCTATAAAGCAGGACAAGAGCACTCATAATTGGCATAGATTGCGCTCCTTCCAGTGAATTGGAGAAAACATTATTTCCATCGGGTGCAATAATTTGTTTTACAT
>CAJQUW010017062.1:0-37908 GCA_907163375.1 Prostheceraeus crozeri
AGATTGTCACCCAACATCACTAAAACGACAATTCTTAAATTCTACCTGCAGTCGTCTTGCAAGTTACAGAGCCTCAAACATTGCAAAATCCTATTTGCTTATGTAGATCCATGTACTTCCGAGTGTTATACACTCAATAACGTAATGATCTAGCATCATTTGAAAACTCAAAATGAGATTTGTCATTTTTATGATTGTGATTGCACTTTTAGAGCAGAATTTTCCATCATCAGGCAGAAATGCGACATTCCTCATTACCGATTGACCGATTTGCTGTTAAAGATAATGAAAACTTCATGGCAACCGATTTTTTTGTCGCAGATAGACAAACAGTCCCTTCTGATCACAAAAATGATATTCACAGAATTTCTTTTACAGAATATGTCACCTAGAGAACAGACTTTATACAGGGGTTTCTATACTACATAAGTCAATTAAAATAGTTACTGTAGATGCAGTCAGGAATTACTAATAACATGAAGAACGAAATTATAGCAATTAACTTAGAATTCATGTAATATGTCTTTGAAAATATGTTTGGAAATTCGCAACTTCCGGTCAAAATTATGAAAATGACAGCTGACATGCCAGTGGTAGTCATAACATGTCCACGCGGGTTAGTCAATATCATTGAAATGAAAGGAACATACGTGTGTATTTGCCGTCGGAATAAAGTTAGCTCGATGAAAATGCTTCTGATCCAGATTGGTGTCTCAGGCTCATTTAGAGGATATCGATGAAAATGTGACAGGTTGGTTTGCAGGACCGTTTCTTGTTTTAGTGCACCCACTTCGACATGCAGTAACACAGCAAACCGTCATTTCTGTGAGCACTCGCTAGCTGAGACAAAGACGATCCGAGTGACAAGTTTGCAGCTGGAACTATGAATAAATGTGTTGACTTGCTGATTGGCGCCGTGGTTGACCTCTCCACAATCACTGTTGATGAACCGTCGACAATTTACACTCGTGTAATCGTCTGTCTTATTTGGGAAGACCAGACAAACTTATCCAGATATGCGCGTGCACCGCCAACCAGCTGCACACTGACTCACTGAATTCAGCCTCGTGTCTCGTGCTTTACTGATATTGATATTTCATCATATCAATACTTAATAGACATTTTAGTACTTCTTTAAATTAAAGTTCGATAATTTTATCACTCTTTATCACTGAGATCCGCACTAAAATAGGACTAAATGATTCACAGGATGTGCCATAGAGTAGGCCTAGGTATATTAGGTAGAGTGGTAACTCCGCATTTATTAAATCCCCAATGTGTATGCACTTTCGATTTTATTAAATGAACTCAAAGGAGATACATACAGTCGGAATTGTTTCCAAATGTGAGATATGTGCATTTATGCAGTTTTGAAGAAATTACAACGGAATTGACTGATCACGATAGCATAAAGCAGAAGGAAATGATATTATTTTACAGATAGTTCGTGTCTGACAGCCTTGGTGAAGAAATGTTTGTTAAATTGGCAACTCGATGACCTGCGCTCCTGCTGTCCTGCTTAACCTTAAGAGAATCTTCTTAAGCGTGATCAGACAACAGCTGCCACTAGCATGGCAAAATCGAAATTCAAAGATAATGATTTCAATTAACTTTGAAAGATGTAAATGGATCCACATCACTATTCAGATTCAACAGATGAAACATGAATTTAGTGAATCATGAAATCGAGCCGGTGAAAATTGAATTAAAAACGACATTTTAACCAAGAAAGTACGAATGATATCGCGACTTTTTCATGAAGACTTTCGCCGCAAACCAAGTAAGTACGATGACTTCTGCTGACGGGTAGGAATGTGACAGTGCGCCGCTACCTTTTGCCGCGTTTTGGTGAACTGCTCTCGATTCTCCATGATGGGAAATCGAAACTACAATTTAAATTCTCCCATCCCAAAAATAAAATATATGAAAATACTCAATTTCCAAAGGGAAATTTATTGGAGGCAAAATCCCGTACATAATATTTTTGGGAGAATTTAAATTGTAGTTTCGATTTCCCATCATGGAGAATCGAGAGCAGTTCACCAAAACGCGGCAAAAGGTAGCGGCGCACTGTCACATTCCTCCCCGTCAGCAGAAGTCATCGTACTTACTTGGTTTGCGGCGAAACCGTTGGCTTCGTCTTGGAAGAGCACTAGTTGTACCATTGTTCGTAGGAACACACGTACCATGGCCCGAATTCGAAGTAACCATCGGATCAGGAGTAGCCGATGAACACCCAGTCGCAGGAGAACCACTTGTGGTCGTAGATGACAGAGAATTGGTTTTGGAAGGTACTGCAGGAGGCGAGTAAGGAGCCGGAGGTGTGTGGATGGTTGGTGTGCATGCTTTGTCAGAGGAAAGAGAAGAAGAAGACGGCGTGTCTGACTGAATGGTTGGAGAAGGAAGAGTGTGTTCAGAATTTACATTACGGTCTATGTTACGGTTGTGCTGAGGGATACTTAAGGCATTCGCAATGTTAGGCGGCGTGAACGTGACTTGGTCTAAGTATCTTCTGTGAACACTTCCGTCATCACGATCCATGACGTTCAATAGTCGTTGTCCAATTCTGTTCAATACGAAGCCTTCGCAAGGACGATTGTTGTTTCCTCGATAAAACACATCTTCAGCAGTGTCCAAATTTATAGTTCTGAGGTTTCTACCTTTAAACAGCAACGCTAGTGGTTTCCCAGTAGTGCTGTGAACAGCGGAACGGTATTGAAGCAGAAAAGTGTCAGTTGCTTGATGCAGAGCTTCGATGTTCGTCGGTGAAACTGTTCGTATGGCCGTTTTGAGAGTTCGTTCGAAGTTTTCTGCTAGTCCGTTGGATTGAGGGTGCCTCAGTGGACTGAAGACTTGGTTGCAGACTGTATCGATCGAGCTGTAAAAGTCGTTCCATTGTCGGTGACAAGTACTTGAGGAATTCCCTCCCGTGCGAAAAATTTCTGTAGTGCGAACTTTGTGAACTCAGTCGTTGCTGCCGTTGTGAAGAAACCCTCTGGAAATTTGCTGAAGGAGTCTTCCACGATTAACGCCCAATATTGACCGAGAAATGGACCGCAATAATCGGCATGGAGACGTTGCATCGGTTGCCACGTGATGGGCCATGGAGACCAGTTAGTATGGGTTCTCGGTTTGTTCTTGCAGTTAGGACAATCCTTGACAAAAGTGGTTATGTCCGTATTGATCGATGGCCACCAACATAACATTCGGCTCAAAGAAACCATCTTATCCCGACCAATGTGTCCAAGATGCAAGTGTTCTAACATCGTCTTTCGAAGAACTGGAGGAACCAAGATTCGATCATGGAACTGTATAACACCATCGACTTGTTTTTGGAGATCTTCTGTGTGCGAATACAACTTAGGAAATCGTCGTTTAGCAGCGTTTGACCAACCACGAGTAAGGCCGGAAAGCACTGAACCATAGAACATTTGAGTTTCCCGGATCAATTGATTACGTGAAACCGGAAAAGGATTGACGATGTTGACAGATGTCGAATCCTCAGGCTCTTGATGTGCGTGCCTTGACAAATAATCAGCATTTGCGATATCGACTCCTGCTCGATGCTTGATGGTGTAGTTATATCCGGCTAAGTGCAGTGCCCAACGTTGCATCATCGATGATGTAGTCTTGTTGACTGAAGATGAAGGATGAAAAATGTATTCCAACGCGCGATGATCTGTGACGATTTCGAAAGGGGTACCATAGAGGAACTTTTGAAGTCTGGTAACCGACCCAATGTATTGCAAAAGCTTCCTTTTGAACTTGACTGTAGTTCTTTTCAGCCTGAGATAACTTCCTGGAGATACAAGTCACTGGATGACCATGTTGTTCAAGCACTGCACCGATCGCATAACCCGATGCGTCAACAATTAGTTGTGTCGGAGCTCCGAAACGATAACTTTGTAAAACTCGGCCGTCAAGAAGTGCGTTCAGCAATCGTTTGTAGTCTTCTTTCAAACTGGATGCCCTGTCGAATTCATGAAGCGCATCGTAGAGAGGCCTTGCCATTTCCGCAAATCGAGGTACGAACTTCGCGTAGTACTGCGCAAAACCCAGGAATGATCTTAGTTTGTCAGCGTCATCCGGAACTGGGGCTGCGACTAACGCTTGAATCCTTGTGAGGTCCGGTGAAATACCACGCCCATCGATGACGTAGCCCAAGTAATTCAGCTTTGTTACTGCGAATTGAGACTTCTTCATATTGATTTTAACATTGTGGCGGTCGAGGGCAGCCAACAGTTGAAGTAGATGCTCGTCATGCTCAGTAGCGTTCGGCCAAAAACAATGATGTCGTCTTGATATGAGCGAACCCTGTCGAGACCATGAAGCACTTCATTGATCGCTTTTTGAAACAATCCAGGTGATACGTGCAAGCCAAACGGCAAAAACTGATATTGAAAAAGGCCCCAATTCGTGTTGATAGTAGTTACTTCTTTTGCGGACTCCTGTAGCGGTACTTGGAGAAACGCATTGGACAAGTCAATTTTCGAAAAGACAGAATTGTTCTCCAATCCAGCGAACATATCTTCAACGGTTGGGGTGACTGTAGCCGTTTGACGCAGTTGAGGGTTGACTGTTATGCGGAAGTCTCCACAGACTCTAGGTTGACCATTCGCCTTCAATGGCGTGACAATTGGAGTTGCCCACCTGCTGGATGACACTCGCTTTATTATCCCGCTTTGTACCAGTTCGTTAAGGTTGTTTTCGACTGCCGCGCGTAGACCATATGGAATCGGTCGTGCCTTCATAAACTTTGGATCGCCGCTGATGTCAAAGTTGACTGGTGTTATCTTCATGCCTCCCGTATGTCGATGACACTTAGCGATAAGCTTTTGAATGTTCGGAGAAAGAGTGGTCGACGCGTTGACATGGAAAATGAAGTTGATTCGTAACAGCTTGAGAGCATCCAACCCTAGAACATTGGACCAGTCTCAGTGACGACGAAATTGATCTCGGACGCGTTGCCTTTAACTGCAACCGTAGCCTTGAACTGCCCCAGAACTGTAAGACCTTTACCAGTAACGCCTTGAATGCGGACTGAACACGGCGAAAGTTTTATAGCGAACGAAGCCCAAGCTCTGAGATTCATGTAAAGGCGTAAAGGTAATGGGACTGCCTGTGTCGAGGATGAATCTCTTCCGTTGACCGGAATCGAAAATCACTTGTTCATAAAGATAGCGTTGGTGTTGCAGTGTAAAAACTTTGACTTCATAGTCATCTTCATCGTCATTCGAATCATGAGGAGAATGGATCACTTTGACTTTGGCTGTTGAATGCGTTGTAGAGCGGCAAACTCGTTGTATATGCCCGATTCGCTTACAGGCTCTGCAGACCGCATCTCTGAACTTGCATGTCTTCCTCAGATGTGCACCACCACACGAGTCACAGGCCTTGTTCTTTGTACCAGAGCTGACGTGTTGCTTGCGTTGCTGTTGCGTAGTGATGGTTCGGGTAGACTGTTGAAAGCGACGAGAGTTGCTCTTCGAAGGACGCGTAACCATGACTTCAGCAGGACAGGATATAGCATAGTTGACAGCATCCCACTCCGTAAGAATCCTCTTAGCTGTTTGGAAGTCCAAAAGACGCTCTTTCAGCAGTTTTCTCTTCATCTCTTGGTTAGTGATACCCGCGACCAATCGATCTCGCAGTTGAACTTCTAAGTTAGAACCAAAGTTGCACTTGGCTGACTGTTGTTGCACGCAAAGGATGAGCGAGCGGTAGGTCTCTTCAGGTTTCTTCTTTAGGTTGTGGAACTTCTCGCGTTCAGAAAGCTCAAAATCTTCTAGAAGAAGGTGTTTCTCGAGTAACTCTTGAAGGTCCTTGATCTTCAATGTCTTTACCTCCTTCGGAAACGCAAGATCCTTGAATAGACGATGGGCTCTCCTACCAATCAGCGTGATGTAATGGCTGATCTCCAGTGAAGCATCCACATTCCTTGTGAGACAATGCTGTTCGAACCGTTCGTGCCAGTCAGTGACACCCTCGGCGTTGGTGATGTCTAGGGCTTCCATCGGTACGAGATCCATCGACACCGTCGGTAACGATGCACCAGCAGCGGACGTCGTCATTGCTCCGAAGTCTTCTCTTGGATCTTCTTGCCTTAGATCCCTAGTCCTTAAGTCCCTAGCGTTAATAGGCCTTAAGGTGTAGCAGTAAAGGTGTGACTGTTTTAGTAACAAACTTACTTTGGTGTGTAATGAATGTGCGCGTGAATGTGGCAGGGTATGAGGGACCCAGGATGGTTGCTGGGCGAAGTTAACAACTAGCTGTACCGAAGTACTAAAGAATAAAGAAGAAAGAACAATCAGCGAGGTTGAACGGAAAGTAGAGAGGTGTGTGCGTGTGTGGCTATCAATCGTGAAGACCGATAATGTGTGTTCACGACGATACCGGGTAAACTATCAGCCGTCGAGTGCGTTAAATTTTTTAACAGCAGCAGTAGTACCCAATCGTAGATGGGTTAGAAGAACACCTCGAAGGGCCAGTAGAATGGCAGCAGTACTAGCACAGGACCTCGAATCCTGCTCGCGACGCCAATTGTTGTAGAAGTCGCAGGTAACAGAAAGCGATTTATTCCAAAACCAATTACTCTGTGCTGCTAGATAGTCTGGCAGCTAGTTTTATACTAGATTGTGAACGACCGCTAAAGTCACTCACATTGATGCGGTTAAACAAGGAATTTACAAGTGCATATTTACAAAAATAAAATATATGAAAATACTCAATTTCCAAAGGGAAATTTATTGGAGGCAAAATCCCGTACATAATATTTTTGAGAGAATTTAAATTGTAGTTTCGATTTCCCATCAGGGAGAATCGAGAGCAGTTCACCAAAACGCGGCAAAAGGTAGCGGCGCACTGTCACAAGACTTTCACTATATTGCGGAGCATGAAATTCCCTTGATAAGTAGCTTGATTTCCGCTTAGTTAGGATGCTTATTAGCAAATATTCATTCCTTTTGATATCCACCTAGCTTCATACTACTTATATAAGGGAGTCATCTCGGTAGTATATAAATTAGCAAAATTTTGACTTTTTAAAACTGCCCAATTAATTTTTTGGACCACGGGAACGTAATCTCCTGCAAGAAACTGAATCTTTTCATATAAAATTTTTTACTGTATACAGATACTTTTTCAATCGACACTCTATCTATATACTTACTCTATGGCATGTGCTAAAATCAGGATTTCAGGATTTCAGGATCCACCGACCTGGATGTAATTTACAACTACAAATTGTTTTGTAAATTTCTTTGCAGTTGTCAGACGTCACTGGGAGATGTAGTAGTAATTCGGAGCTGTTATCTTCAGTCATATTCGATGCTGCATTCCGACTACCGTGGGCCAAGAAGACTCTGCGGTCAAGCAAGGAAAGGAGAAATCCTGCACATTGATTGGCCGGGATCTTGTCTACAAATTAGATTCATTTCTAACTCTGTGGACACAAAGCGAGGATTCTATGCTTATTTTTCCTTTTACAAAGCACGTGAGTGTTAACTCAATCATGTCACATATGCACTCGTAAAGTTGTAAACATGAATCATATTTTTCTTGTTGTCAATCGTAAAATCATATTTCAAACAAAATTTTGAAAGATATCTCAGTGACCTTGAGTCTTCTAATTCAGGGTGAAAAATTGTTAAAGATAATTTTACTATTTTTTTACTTTGAAGGTCATAATCATAGAGTAAATATGTTAGGTAGAGTGGTAACTCCGCATTTATAAACTCCCCAATTTGTATATACTTTCGATTTTATTAAATGAACTCAAGGGAGATACAGTCGGAATTGTTTCGAAATGTGAGATATGCACATTTATGCAGTTTTGAAGAAATTATTCAACGGAGCTGACTGATCATGATAGCATAAATCAGAAGGAAATGATACTATTTTACAGATCGTCCGTGTCATGACAGCCTTGGAGAGGTAATATTTGTTAAATTGGCAACTCGATGACCTGCCATTGCTTTCATGAATTAGAAATATGAAATTTCAGCCGAGAAAGCACAATAATATCTCGACTTTTTCATGAAGACTTCCATTATCAAACGGATCATGAAATTCCCTTGTTAATCAGCTTAATTTCTACTTAGTTACGATGCCTATTGGCAAATATTCATTCCATTTTATATGCTACTTGTTGCATACTACTTAAATAGAGGAGTCATCTCGGTAGTATATAAATTGGCAAAATTTTGACTTTTTTAAAACTGCTCAAATAATTTTTTGGACCACGGGAACGTAATCTCCGCAAAAAAGTGAATCTTTTCATTTAAAAATGTTGACTGTATACAGACTGTATATATGACTGTGACAGATACTTTTTTGAGTCGACACTCTACCTATATATCCCTACTCTATGGTCATAATGAATGGCATTAACCGAATCGTTTCATCATTGAATAAAGTTCAAATTCAATGGGTTTCAACCTATAGAATGCTGTTACACATGGAAGTCGACATCTTTTCAATTAGTATTCGGTTTCTTAAAATAAGAAAAAGGCAGATAGTTTCCAAGTGAATTGAAAGGTTAAGCGTAAATTGCAAGGAGAAAATCACTTCCAAGTCCAACAAATTCTATGTATTTAGAAAGCTAATGTTCCTTTTTTGCCTCTGTAAAAATATTCAGCAATATCGGTCAGTGGACTCAAAAAATACCTAAATTTTTGCAATGAGTTAGAATTCAATTCAACTTTTTCAGCTCTTCAAAAGTTGGTATTGCAATTCAATTCTTGTTACCTGTTGACTGCATTTCTGATAGAAAAGTGACGCACCGCTTATACACATTAGTTCGCATGGAACTAGACAGAAACGCCATTGAATGACATCGAATTCATCGTAATTCAATTGTACATAAGACAGACAGAATCAGTCTTTTTAGGACTACACTGTTATTTATAAAGTCCCAAATGATCACTAGAAAGAGTGCTGAACTTGAGTACCGTACTAATTACGACTTGGAAATGAGTCCCATAATTTAGTAGGCCTACTTTTTGAGTTCGGAAATATTAGTACTCATTTTAGAACTTCTTGGGTTCGAAAGCACAGTAATCAATTCGCATTCATCTAATGAGTTGCACATAGGACTAGCACCTCCACTATATTAAAAGATGCCATACGGAATATCTAGCCCGCTAGATCACATGCGCACATCCATCGAAGAACTGCTGGCAATTAAAGGCAAATGTATTTGGGTTTAATTAAAAATGCACAAGAATCAAAGCGCAGTCTGTGAAGTGGACAAACGATGGCAAGTCGCAAAGAACTGTCGGAGAGGATGGAAAGTGTTGGCAGGACTTAAAGTGCAGTCGGAGAAAATTATAGACGTTGGCTGGGCTCACAGCACTGTCGGTGAGGATGCTCTTGATCCAAATTGATGTCTTAGGTTCATTGAGAGGATGTCGATAAAATGTCACGGGTTCGTTTGCAGGCTTATCCAATCATTCAGAGTATTTCATTGACCTTCGGAAATTTCCCACTCAATTAAGCAACTATACTGATTATGAAAGCTGCCTGCATATCTACCATTTATCTGACTCCTTTGGGGATAAAATTGTGAAGCATGTAAATTATTTACTTTTACGGAGTGGAGGAAAGGCCTTCGTTGTTTGCCACCGGTAGTCTGGCAGTCAGAATGAATTACTGCAAGGAACGAGGTCAAAAATCAGACTTTTACTGGATGATGTGCACCCAATGCCTACTACGACTCGGTGCGTCTCCCGAGTTCTACCTGCTTCATCTTCTTGTCAGACAGGATCAAAGAAAAATACGTGTTAATTGAATGAGACTCAGATTGAAGTTTTTCCAAAAAATGAGATTTTCTATGTTTTCTGTGATTATGCGATTCATTGCTCTGTCCAAGACTTCAACAGGTCGAATTTTCATATCGTGATTTGTCTGTAGCATGTGACTGACTTTTTCTGAGACATCATCCAGATTTTGCAGATTCGTCCGATGTTCTTTCACTCTCTCCGCAAAAGAAGGCAAATCCTCCAATCCCTCAAATGTACAGGGTGACTCAAAAGTCTTAATCGGGTTTCAAATTGAGATTTCTCTAAGTATTTGCACTACAAACTCAATTTTTCGTTTATACTGTAGAGGAAGAACCAGAATTTCCAAAGAGACTTGCATTTTTACAATATATGCTGGAAGTGAGCTCCGTTAACTTCATTACAAAGAATGACTCTTTTTTGAAAGTTTTCAAAAGTCTTGTTGATCGTGACTTTCGTCACGGACTGGACTGCTTCTGCAATCTTCACTCGCAGTTCTTCGTTGTCTGTTGGCCTATTCTTGTACACCATCTCCTTGATATGACCCCACAAAAAATAATCAAGAGGCGTCAAATCTGGGCTCCTAGCTGGCCAGTGGATGGGACCGTTCCTGCCAATCCATCGATTAGGGAATTGGATGTTGAGAAATTCTCTCACATTCAGACCCCAATGAGGAGGAGAGCCATCTTGTTGGAAGACTGTCGTGGAAAATCTTCGTAGTCTCTTCAGTTCAGGAATGAAATAATCCCTCAGCAACTCGAGATAGGAGTCTTTCGTCACCGTTGTTTCAAAGAAGTAAGGTCCGATGATCCGGTCGCAAAACATGGCCGCCCAGACCACCAAGCCTTTCGACTTTAGAGGAATCTCGTCACATAAATGTGGATGCTCATAGTCCCAAATCACACAGTTGTGACTGTTAATTTTGCCATTCAGATGAAAGATGGCCTCGTCAGAAAAACATAGCTTGTGGTTGAAGCTGGGATCATCACATAGCCGGCTAATTTCTTCACAAAACTGAAGCCTTGGTTCATGGTCGTCTGGCAACAGTTCATGAACACGTGAAATGTGAAATGATTTCATGCCAATTGTTCGCTTCAGAGTACGTCGAACAGTCTCGCGTGGCATGTCAAGCTGATTGGCTGCATCCCGCACCGACGATCTTGGATTGTTCTCAAGCTCCTCTTTCACACGTAAAACATCATCCTCATCAAGGGATGGGCGACCACTTCGCTCAGCATCTTGGACAGAACCCGTCTCAGTAAATTTCTTAAACACAAGTCGGAATGTGCTTTCAGAAGGTGGCTTTGATGTGAAATTTCTTTGCCACTCTCGTCGGGCGGTAGTTACGGACTCATGCTCAGCCATAAGCAACACAACGTTGATCCGATCTTGCACAGATAACATCACTGGTTTCTATGATAGAAAAGTGAATATCAGCAGCTATTAAGTACTAAACGGTTTCCGAAATCAGTCTTTTCACAGATATCTATGCCTATGCTTCAATTCAACGACATTTTGACGTCATGCATAACTATTGAGCTAATGTAGAAGTTCGATAATTATCATAAGTACCAATCACACATTAATGGAAATGGATAGCTTAGCATTCTTCTTTGTTGTCCTTCTTCATTATGCCTTCGTATTAACTTTCCGCTATTATTTCAATGGACGCATGTGCATTAAGTCTTGTTCACACTTAGCAGGTCACTTGATCAATCAAATTTAATGATGAAGTATTAGCATGTGGTTGTAGTCAATGAGAAACAAATCGTAAGCGGACAATGTTTCATACCATTTGATAAATTGGTTGACCTCCATAAAATGAATGAGCAAGTAGTTCGACCTCTAACTTGATTTTTTTCACAAATTGCGATATGTTACTAAAATTCTGGTTCTTCCTCTACAGTATAAACGAAAAATTAAGGTTGTAGTGCAAATACTTACTGAGAAATCTTGACTTGAAACCAGATTAAGACTTTTGCGTCACCCTGTACATAAACGTTAAATTGGGAGTCTCTTTAAATACATGTATGTGAATTGTATTTTACACGCACAAAGCGGTCTCAATAAGAGTTAATCACCAGAACTTTGTGGGGTGTAAACAGTAGTGGCTATTTTATCAAGAGGACTGCGATGTGCTTTGTATCTGATTACTTGCCCGTTAGAAGCTTGTCGCAGTATAGATTTGACACTTGAATTTTGTCATTTTCAGCTATCCTACCTCAAAGCAACAATAACAATTGTACAATTGGACCACATTCAAATCTCATTTTTGCTGTTTTGATAAGCATTTTTTGGATGTCTTTGCCACTTGGATGAGATGCTGTTGTTCACATGATGGAGATTCTTGCGATGAATACCGGAATATACATATTCAGGATGCTCGTTCCTCGGAGAGTATTGCAGCCCACATGATATACATCCATAAAACATGGAAATTTCAACAGTATTATGAAACTTCAAAATTTGTCGTTGTATTGCTCAATCGAATATTTGTTTTCTGAGCAAGTCATGAGACTGTTTGTGCACACTTCCTCCCAGTTGGTGCATCATTTTGGCGAATCACCTCCACAGCACATTTATTCATATAATGTTAATGACACAAAGGAATCTGCTGCGTTCCATAGTTAAACTGTCTTTCTATCTACTCTTCTTTTGTAATTACAATGTCTTGCTTGTCCGGCATTTTTCAACATTTTGTATGAATGACATATTTTAAACTTGAAATATAATTTGGATTCTGATCACTCGCTTGCTACTTTAGTAATAGGATCACAGATTAATCGTATGATGCCGAATTGGGAAGGTATCACATCCCCGATCCGATAAATAATTGAGAAATAATTCAATGATAATCGAATGTCTGATAGATAGTGTTTAAAAATTGACGGTAATTTATTTTAAATTACCTTACCGGTAATTTTCTGGTAATTTACCGAACAATTACCGGTAATTTACATTCATGTCCTTAAAACTTCAAATATAGCTCTGAATATGCTCTGAATTTAACCAAATGCATGTTTGGCTTAATCTGATTCTGGTGACGGTTTGAATTTTGCTTGACGTCTGATTCTTTTTCATATAAATTGCGATTAAGAAATGAAAAAATGACAGCTTTTAGAAGTTTCTTAATCCTTCATCCAAATAGAACTGATGATCAAAAGTTTGACGGCAAAAAATGGTTCCACGCAACGCTCTATCGTAGCCTAATTCGACCATCAGTTTTGATCTTGATTGTCTATAATTACATTGAAGATTTGAATGGTAAGATATTGATGGAAAAGAAGTAGGGATGCTACAGAATAGCAGCCTAGTGCGCATTGACAAGTGATATTATCTAATTGGGATGTTTGTTTGAAAAAGTCTTAAGACATTCGATATCTAATTTACCGATGTTATGATAATTTAGCATCTAATCAAACTCAATTTACTAAATAAATATTTTGGCTAAAATTTCGAATGGAATTAACTTAATATGAAACTGCGCTTCAAAATTACGCAATTTTATGCTTCAGCACGCGGAATTGATAGTATTTTGTGAACTATGTACTGCAAATCTTAATAACTTTCTGTAAATCCAAACTAGTTGTCAATGCAAAGAAGGATTATGCAATCGATGATACGTAAATTTAGATACAAGGAGACAACATTGTTTCAAGAAATGAATTTTGTTCATTTTATGATTTTTGCCTTGATTTGCTATCTCCCTAAACAATGATGCTGCCAATTTTTCCGCGTCACTACCTAGACCCAGCGATCGATCAATACACTGAAGTTTGTCATCTACATCTGTCAAGGAATGAAAAATTAATTTTTTCAAATAAGCATTTTTCAACGAACCTTAAATGAAACTACCATGGTTTTTGTGAAGCATTTCCTTGTGGAAATCACATTTCAATTTTCGTAGCTAAACAGAGATTGTACATACCGTCTCAAGTTAAGAAACATGGTCCTAGGTCTGTATACTGAATGAATTTGTCCAACGCATCGCAGTTTAGTTATTGTTCATAATATGAAGTCCCTCTTCTGAAATATGGTTTATGAAGGTTTCCAAGTGCAAGACGAATTCTTGCCCTGACCAACGCAAATTCAGAAGCATTTACACCATAAACATAGAGCATCTACATCCTTCAATGTGACGTTGACAAATTGAATTAACTGATTTAACGAATTCAGATTCATTTCAGTTTCTTGATGAGGAACTTGATTGCAAAACTTGTTCATATTGTTATCGATTAACGCAATGTGCCTATCAATTAAGTAATAACATTTACTTGATTTTCACAGAATATTTGAATGTTGTTTTTGAATCGAATTTGTTTTTGAATTGAATTGTTTTTATGGTGAATTTGAATATAAAACAATATATAAAATTATCGAAATTGACAAGTTATAGGCTAATGAATAAGTCAAGTGATTCAGATAGAAAATAACAACGACAACAACTTCTACTGAAATATGAGGAACGACATTGACACAGTGGGCTACGATCGAAATCGTCTTCAATATTTTCGAGGATAGTATTTTTAATAATTGCAAAAAAATGCTAGGCTATCGCATCACCATGCAGAGCGCAGACTTGGAAAAGTGACTAAAGGCATTAATAAGAGAGCAATTATGGCGATCGTCTCAACCAATGAGAAACCAGAATTAGAAGATTTCAAATGCGTGTTGGACAGACAGCAACTATCATGGAATTTGATAAATTCAGACATTCTTTGGTACTGCTAGGTATTGGTAATGGCAAAGTGGATGATATAAACATTTACATCATATTATTCGTAGACATCTCTGGTTAGATGCATAGGCTAGATACATTCGCTATGATTTAATAGAAAAGCTAGGCATTATTTAAGATGCCACCAGATAAATGGTTTTTCGACACTTAAACGCGTGCTATTCCAATAGGCATCTTTAAGTTTAAGCTAGGTATAACAGCGTTGAATTATGGAAGTAGCTGTGCGCCCTGCAGCATATTCATTTCCCGAGTCAATTAAGAATTGTTATGTCAAAACATGCAAGGCCTAGGCCTGGCCTACATGTAGGCCAACTTGTCACCTTTAGGCATACGCGTCAACCGATAGGCCAATAACGCTTATTAAATTCAATTAGCCTATATGGCATTCAATTCAAGGCTACCTAATGTGAATATCAAAAGAAGTTTTATATGGCTCAACCGTAGGCTATTCTCAAACCATCGATATGCAAATTAAAGGACAGTAGTTATAACTTAAGACTACATCGGAAATTTCGTCGCAGAGAAATGTAATCATGAAAAATCGGTAATTTACCGGTAATTTATTTCAATCTCAATTTGCCACTGGTAATTTACCAGTAATTTACTACACTTGAAACACTACTGATAGATAACAGAGACAATCGAATATTTTTGATATCAGTTAACACCGGCTATGCGCATATTCTAACCCATTTATGCGCCGCATTATTTTTTTTAAAAAAAAATAATGTAACTGAAATGTATAGTTACTTGTCCATCTGATGAATCACACCATTTTTTCACGAAAAAAAATATTTTCTGATTTCTGGGTCTCTATAAAACTGACGCTCTGAACAAGAAAGTCCATAACCTGTTTTCAGATCATAAAAATAATCGTAATACTGTCAATTCAAATCATCTAATTATCTATTGAATGCCAATGTTTTCATTCCCATTCAAAACTAAAAGTTTTAATATATAAAAATTGACTTTTGCAGCGATTACTTAGAGACGACCATGTCACATTTGGAGGATTACTACATATACAATGCAAAATAGCACTATTCATGTTGAATGAAAGTCAATAAAGCAACTCGCACGTAACAGTACATCGTAAAAGTCACATTTTGTTCGGATGCTTCGCATGCTGGCCTTGCATTTTCATTGTCGCCCAGCTGTAACTGGAAGATGCTTCAATTCATTTAACTTAGACCCAACAGCTGGTGTCCTCGAAGGTCCACGACAGAATTCCCGTAGTGGCATTTTATAGAAAACTCCCTATCTAGGACAGCGTTTTCAATCTGCCTCATAGTCATATTCACATTGCTTTTTATTTCTGACTCAATCATACATTGAGGTAGGAAGCCGCTAGCATTCAAAATACTAGACGGCTTAGAATTTATCATATGGAATTGAAAGCTTCCAGTATCTTTTTCTATCCTTAATAACTTTTGCCTTATTCAGTTCATTGAGCTTCACAGCTTTGTTTCTCCTTTTCTCTTTCCTCAATAGTTTATTCAGCTGTTTTCTATATCGAGTATTAAATTATTCCTTTTTTTATCTGTCATATTAGAATTGAACTTGTTCATAGCGCATTTGCATTTTCGTTTCATTTCTCTAACTTCGTCTGAATATACTTCATGATCATGAGCATTTATTTTTTTGTTCGCCACTAGTTTTGCAGTCTTCATCAATTCGCCGTATAAATTCGATGAATCAATCCGATTTTCTTTCAATGACTTAGTTATTTCATTAAATATGATATTGATGACATTACTAGTGATATTAGAAAATTCACAGCACTTGCTATGCCGTTCACGGTAGCTGCAGTGTAAACCATAATCCAACGAAGGTCATGATCACAGCACAGCTGTATCTTGGATTCTAAAAGAGTATCCAAGGAACAAAATCCCTCATCCCAGGGGTCAAGTGAGATTTCTCAATGGTGGTGTTGTGCTATCACTCAGTGACAGATCAAGTCTATTCTAAATTCAATGTGACTAAGTTTGACGAAATTTGAATAATTTGGAAACATTGGAACATGTGGGGGGAAGAATAGAAATGCCGTTTATTCAATACGAAAAAAATCGTTTGATATAGGCGACATTGATGAGTCAATTTGCTTTAGATTTAACAATCATAATAGGTTTCCATAAATCGTAATTCGTAAGAGGCCCGGAACGAAAAATAATAACATTAATTCAATTTACAAGTACAAATCATGATCAAAGCATGAAAAATGGAATTCCAAAATAGAGTCCCTATGACTGCAGTGCAGAAGTATAATGTAATGCACATAATTCAGCTTCATGTTGTTAAATATCAACGCTTCCTTCTTTATTATCTATTTCCTTCATTACTTTTTTCAGCAGTTCATGTATAATTTAACTTTGACTGTCTTTCTCATGTTATGGATTTGTTTTTTTGCATACATAAGCCAAATTTTATGAAACCTCAAGAGAAGCGCAATCATATCACAGGCAACGTACAATCAAAGACAATGATTTCAATTAACTTTGAAAGTTATAAATGGTTCCAAATCACTAATCAGATTCAAGAAGTGAAACATAAATTTAAAGAATTATCAACTCATGCCGGTGAAAATTGAATTAAAAGCATGAAATTTCAGCCAAGAAAGCACGAGTAAGATCTCGACTTTTTCAAGAAGACTTCCATTATAATGCGGTTCATGAAATTCCCTTGATAATCAGCTTAATTTCCGCTTAGCTAGGATGCTTATTAGCAAATATTCATTATATTCCATCATAATGATTATCAAGGGATAATCATAATAATCATAATTCATTATATTCCATTATAATGCAGTTCATGAAATTCCCTTGATAATCAGCTTGATTTCCGCTTCGCTAGGATGCTTATTAGCAAATATTCATTCCTATTGATATCCACCTAGTTTCATACTACTTATATAGGGGCGTCGTCTCGGTAGTATATAAATTGGCAAAATGTTGACTTTTTTAAAAGTGCTCAAATAATGTTTTGGACCGCGGGAACGTAATCTCCGCAAAAAACTGAATATTTTCATATAAAAATTTTGACTGTATACAGATACTTTTTGAGTTGACACTCTACCTACATACATGTATCCCTACTCTATGCGTTAGACTACATTAACCCTCGCCCCCAAACTGGCGAATTGTTTTAACATCTTTTAGACCAAGCAAGTTATGGTCACCAGATTTCAAATGGCTTACTTTTTACGCATTATGCAGCTTTTGAGTGAAGGAAAATAAATTTGACACTATACTTTTGACGCAAGATCTATTTTAACTCTATTTGCATTCGGAGGAAATCCAACCTCTCTGCTGTTGGAGGGAAAATGAAAACGAACTCGTTTCTTAGCGCTTTCGATGCACTCAGCACATCATCTTCAGAGAAACTCATCACGTACATTCTGAACCGATTGAAGACACACATTAACATAAATCAGACATAGAAGTATCAAAAGAACAGTGCAGTGAAATAGAAGATAATTACGATACTGAAGATAAAGTTGCTAAATAAAATATTACTAAACAAAGATACATAAGTAGAAATACTGAAATGGATAAATCATAAGGAGAGAGGAAAGCAAGTCACCGTCAGGTTCTAGGCACAACGGATATCGTGGACAACGCGGTTACTTTCACCAAGCCTCCTAGTCCAAATTGCTTCTTTAATGAGTCTTCGTCTCCATCCTCCCTCCTTGCATAACACAGACATATCGGAGACGTCGATGCGGTGGTCACTCTCAAAACAGTGTCTTGCCGCCTCTGACCTTTCCACATCGACTGTCATTATTGCACGCTCATGCTGCTTTCGTCTGTCTTCCATTGTTCTTCCGGTTTGACCGACATAAATCCACTCACTCTGAACATTGAAAGGAGTACACCAAATCAAAACACTTTGGGGGTTGCGGACGCTTGCGCACCAACGTCGAACGAAGAGTTCTCACCGGCTTCATTCTGGCTTCCACATTCTGGCTTCAGACAAACGCTCCGACACCTCTCTCACGTACGGCAAAGTCACACATGTCGGAATCCTTCCTGCTGTCCATTCAGCTAGGCCTGACTTCCGCATGGTCATAGTCGGTGCGTAAAAGCGCAGATTCGACGACATTCTTCTCTTGAGATAAAATAGCGTCAGACTAATATCAATTAAACATTATTGGAATATCATGCGTGATTTCGACATACTCGTATATTCTTTTCTAATGTATATATGGGGCATTAATTCCTAATGAGATAAGTTGAGATTACATGAAGGATTCTTCCTATCAATAAAGAGATATCTACAGAAGCAGTTTTTGAATTTTAAGTTATCTGCATTTTATGCATGCATGTTGGATTTTTTATTATTTTTGTACTTTTTAGTTCTGCATCTAATCAACAACTATAGAAATTTTTCAGAATCATGTTGCTTTAAGCCTCAGTGTCTGGATGGAAGTTCACCGAATCGAGTTTCTGCAAAGGAAAACTTTGAATTATTTGACCCTTGACCTCCTCTAGTACAATGATGCCATCTCATAACGATCAATAATCATCAATTTATCAACCACCTAGACCAGATCCTTCGATTAGTGTATGGTTTGCTAGTTTTTGCTGTTATTTTCCATTTCAAAAAGTTCTCTAATGGAAATTTGCTAAAAATTGGCCTTTTGAACTTTGACCTTCACTTCAGCCCAGGGATGACCTTAAAAATAAAAGATAATCCTGTTTTTCTTAGTCCCCTTTCAATGCCTATTCGGTTGATGTGTGTTTTGGCAAAATTATCATAATAATACACTGTAAACTGTAGGGCACTAACTCAGACACGAAGCCGAAATTTCGTGCCAATTAGCGCCTATTATGTGCCTTTCTAGTGTCTCGAGGCGCCACTAGGCACGAATAGGCACCAAGCCAAATATTTGTTTAAGTAGTTAGATTTTTCCCACTTGAGGCACACCCTGTTCGGATTTCGGCCCTCTGCTCGATTTGAAGCACAGCGGTTCGGATTTCGGCCCTCCGCTCGATTTGAAGCACAGCGGTTCGGATTTCGGCCTTTTGAGGCGCAGTGGTTCGGATTTTGGCCCTTTTGAGGCGCAGCGGTTCGGATTTTGGCCCTTTTGAGTCGCGGAAGATCGTATGTGTCCTGTTTAAGTCCACTAGGATCGTGTTTTGACCTCTTTAGGTGTAGTAGGATAGGGATTTGGCTGGAAGGTTGTGGATGGAAGGTCGAAAAGGATGTCGGGAGGTGGCCGAGTATGTGATGGTAAGCAGACCAAGAGAGAGACCGGTGCAGGCGGAAAGTTGGAGAGAAGGCGGTAGGAGGGAGTGGAGTTGGAAAGACAGTCCGGTGCAGGTAGGAGAGAGAAGCTGACAAGCAGAGTTTATCCAAAGTGGGTCATGTTTTGAGGCATGTCGTACAGAAGTGGACGTGTTTGTCCACGGTGTGCCCAACTTTTGACTGCAAGAGGAAGGAAGGAGGAGTTCTCCTATGAGGCAAGGGGTGGAATCTCTGAAAACCGCCAGAGTTAGATAAAGGTGGGTTTTGGATGTTTTGGGATGAGAAAGTCCATTTTTCGACAGGAAGGAGGCCTCAGATGGGAAAACGGAGGCCAGACTCGGACTCTACGTGAAATGTTGGGTTAGGAAGGATGTTTCCAGCGACATCGGACAGAAAAAGTTTTGAAGACCTCCCCCCCCCCCCTCCTACCAAACTTCCAACTTTGGTGTTAGAAATCGTAGAAAGTCGTGCAATAGCTCATTTGAAAGCTAAGAGTGAGAAAAATGCAGTGGAAAGCTCAGTTTGGACCACTTTTTCTGGGTTTAGGGAGGAAAATGGCAGGAAAACGTCAGAGTTGGAAAAGTCAGGTTTTGGATGTTTTCGGATGAGAAAGTCCATTTTTCGACAGGAAGGAGGCCTCGGATGGGAAAATGGAGTGCAAATTCGGACGTTTTGGTCAATGTTGGGTCTAGGAACTTCTTTCCAGCGACATCGGAGAGAAAAAGTTTTGAGGACGTCCCCCCCCTACGGCAAACGATCTTCTAACTTTGTTTGTAGACATCGGAGAAAGTCGTACAATAGCTCGTTTGAAAGCTGGGAGTGAGACACATTCAGTGAAAAACATGGCTTGTTCGTATCTGCCGTCGTTTAGAGGTGAGACTTTATTGAAATTTGGACATTGATGAAAAAACGACAGAGTTTGAATGTTTATGAAAATCGCTCTAGCGGATGAAGCAAGCCTCGGACGGGAAATCAGAGACCAAATTTGGAATCAGCGTCAAATTCTGCTTCGGCATGGTAAATTTGAAAGCCATCGGAGAGAAAAAATTTTCATCATTTTACCGAAAAACGACTCAGAATTTTTGCGATGGCTGTAGGATGTAGAGCCAAAACGAATCATCGGATGGGAAAATGGAGGGCAGATTTGGATTCAGCATCTAATTCTACCTGGATATGGTGAATTTCCAGCTCAATCGGAGCACTAGAACCGGAGATAGACATGTTTTAAGTTTCTGGATGATGGGTATTACGTCATCAGCTGATCGCCACACACTATATAAGTGGAAACTCTGCTTGTGGAAATCAGTTCTCCTCCCGACTGGGTTGGGGTAGGTGAACTCCGGAGCTCCGATGATAGCATTGGAAATCTGAAAAACCGGGTTTCTGTAAGAAACCGACTTAGAAAATTTCATTGCTGAAGTCAGCTAAGGCGTCAGACTTAGAGGTTCGCCAGGAGATGGCCTTCGTCTCCAGGCCATAAAAGACTCCAAAACTTTAAAGGCTTGTAACTTTGCTTCTACAAGTCCGTTTGACTTGATTCAAAAAGGTTCGGTCGCTATTGACCTGCCCTAAGTGATAGACTACTTATAAAATTTCATAAGTAGTGCTAAAAAGTTGAAAAATTTAAATTCACTAGTTTTGGAGGTTTTCTGGGGTTTTCGACCCTGCTGAAGTCAACTAGAGGATTTTTAATGATGTCTGAGCCAGTCTTCTCATGTTACAAGCAGCTTTTCACTGAAAGCGAGCAAGACACGGAGAGTTTTGCTGTAATATTCCACTGACAGGGTGTTCCTTCGGGACGGCGGACGATACCGTGGTGATAAGTGTGGCAAGGGAGTGTGTCATAGTTTAGAGCGAAACCGCTGGGGCAACTCATGTCTCATGTTGGGCATTTGACACAGTTCTCAACGTAGCACTTTGAACGCCAATCGGTTGAGTCTTAGCTATCTTGTCATGGGTGGCCTCTAAACATCTCCATTGCAAAACGCTGGTGAATCAAGCTCTCTACGGCTTGCTATCAAGCTGATCAAAGCAACGTCTTACCAACCTCCTGCAAATAACTCCACCGGTTTTCATGTCTGGCGATCAAGTCATGGACGGTGCAAGTCACGGAGATTTTCGGTGTCATACTTCCTGTAGGTGGGCGTTCTTTCGAGACAGCGGTGAAGTCCGAAGCGATGAGTACTGCACGGGACGTGGGCAATGGTAATCCTTGTGAAACCTCTCTGCTTCATGTTTCCAAGTGGTTGCCTTTCGTCTCAACGTTGTACTCTGACCGCCAGGGCGACATTTAGCTATCTGCCACAGGTTACCTCATAAAATCTCCATTGCACTTGTCTCCCGACAGTTGGTCAACCATGCGAGAATGAACCATCAGTTCTTTTAAGAACTGTCTCTATCACGGAGACGTAATGATGAAGGGATGAAACGGGAGGACATTCATGCGCCACACGCAACACATCACAGATTTCTCTCTTCGCTAGTGAACAAGCTCTTGTCAGTGTCGTCAGAAACTGTATCATGGTTTGTAAAAGCAAATTTAGTGTAGTCAAATAATGTTACCGCGACACCCGTTTGAGAAAATAAAGTTTAATCATAACATTTATTCGTGAGTGTCGTCAGAAACTTTATCATGTCGTACAAAGGTTTTACTGCAGCACAGGTTGATGTATAGTTAGAAAGTTTGATCATTGAAGTTTATTCGTTAGTCTAGTCAGAAACTTTATCATGTTGTACAAAAGTTTTACTGCAACACAGGTTGATGTATAGTTAGAAAGTTTGATCATTGAAGTTTTATTCGTGAGTGTCGTCAGAAAATGTATCATGGTTTGCAAAATAAAAGTTTAGTATAGCCAAATAGTTTTACTGCGACACACGTTTGTAAAAGTAAAGTTTGATCATCGAAGTTAAATTCGTGAGTGTAGTCAGAAACTGCATCATGGTTTGTAAAAGTTTTACTGCTACACAGGTTGATGTATAGTTAGAAAAGTTTGATCATGATGTTTCATGAAACACACGTGTCATAAAATGTAAGCGTTAGTGTAGTCAACTAGTTTTACCGCGACGCACGTTTGTGAAAATAAAGTTTGATCACTGCAGTTTTGTTCGTGAGTGTCGTCAGAAAGTGTATCATGGTTTGCAAAAGTTTTACTGCAAAACAGATTGATGTATAGTTAGAAAGTTTAATCATTGAATTTTTCCGAAACACAAATGTCATAAAATGTAAGCGTTAGTGTAGTCAAATAGTTTTTACCATAGACATCGGATAACATTATTAGGACTAGACCGGACACAGCTGATTTCCCGTGGCCTTTAAAGCCGTTCGGTAGCGACATGGAAATATTGTTTGTATAAAGCAATTATGACAACGAGAGAATTTAAAATTTTGATAACCACGTGTTTATTATCAGCTGAGAGAGAGTAGAGATGAGGACATATTGCATCGTCCATAATTGCAGACTTAAATACTCCGCATTGGCAACAGCAGAAGACATTTCATTTCACAGGTAATTGCAAATGAACAGCCTATCTCTAAACTCATGATAATACAAATTTTACGTACACACTGTTGTAATAAATCTGTTTTCACTGTACTCGGGAAAACTCGCCCTTCGCGCTCACAAGAAATGATGTAAAATAGTGCTTTTTTCCCGAAGTGGCCAGGACAAATCCCAGTTATTCCGGGTGCTGCTTATCTTTAGCCGGGACGCTCGAAGTTCACAAGATGATTAATGAGACGCCATGTCTCAGTTCTGCGGAATAATCTGTATAAGTGATAGATTTTTTAGGGGGTGACCTGAGTCAGGAGTAATAGCAAACCGATTAAGAAGCCCATTTCTGAAAAGGTTTCATTTATCTTACTGCCATGTTAATGTCTTTCTGCTTATTTCTATAGGCTTAAGAACATCTATAAAAAATTTTTGCTGGAAACTGTACTCTGAAGATTATTCGAAATCTACTCGAACAATTTCATTCACGCTAAGAGTAAATTCATTTTCGATCTATCTTTTCAAGATTGGAGTCATTTCAAGGCACATTATCTTGGATTTTCAAAAGAAAGCATTCTACAGCCAGAGGAGGAAATTTAATAAAAATTTCGCTAATTTAAAAATTGCGCTACTGTTTGTTTACACAAATAGCATAGTAAAACAATTTTTCAGAATTAAAGCCACTCGGTAGCGACATTCGCTTGTGGCCATCAGCTGATAGTGTATTAAATAGGCGCTGTCCGGTCTAGTCCTAATAATGTTATCCGATGTCTATGATTTTTACCACAGCACACGTTTGTGAAAGTAAAGTTTGATCATTGAAGCTTTACGAAACACAAGTGTTATGAAATGCAAGCGTTAGCGTAGTCAAATAGTTTACTAATAGCAATGACAATATGGTTTATTTTATTCAGAAGCAAATGATCGCCGTAACCATGAAAGTTGTCCATCCGAGAAATAATCTTCTGGAGATGTCGTGTATAAAAATCAGAGGCATCAGTAACATATTCTTGTCCATAGGAACGAAATTGAAAGTCAACACTTTCCGCTACTTCACCTTGTGGAAAATGAGTGTAATTGACATGTGCAATTAAGCGAGCCTTGATGATACTGCGCTACCAGCAGTCACAATGTATTTTATGTTGGTGAAACTTTCATGTAGATTATGATAGTGCTAGCGCAGTATTCCAGAATAATGTATCGAAATAACAGAATCAAATGTGTAAGCTGAAGCGTCGCATTCTAAACTAAGCGTGCTTTGGAAATCAGTACTTGTATAGTATCGAAATGACAGCATCAAATGTGTAAACTGAAACGTGCATGAGGTTAGTTGTTTCATTCTAAACTAAATGTGCGTTGCAAATCAAAACTTGCATTGATAGAATCAACATTGAAGCATGTACCATTTCAAACTGTGTTACTGGAAGTCAACGTTAAGTGAATGTAGACGTTAAATTCCATTGTTGTACACTGCAGCCCTATGACTTCAGTCGGCTACTAAACCGATGCGGTTACTTCTAAACCAAATGTCTCCCTGATAACAAATCAACTCCATTACTATAGGATTACTGAATGCTTCAGTGTTCAACACATTTGTACTCACGAATGCAGTGAGAGAACTCAGAATGGTTTGGTCGCTTATATTCATGTCAGGTTGGATGTCATAGGTCTTGAAGAAAGTAGCAAGCGCAGATGTGAGTTTCAGGCAATGATAGAGTGAGGTAGTGTGGAAACATGTCTTATGCAGTTGAGTTTGACAATGAGTTCTGCTCCTTGCGCTTTCATCGACAAAGTCTTCGAAGTAAAGTGCGCGACTACATCATTTCTTTTCACAATGAGTGTGCCGACTTAGGGCTTGCAATTGGAAAGGGATACTTAGTGTTTCAACAGCTGATGGAAAACATGAAAGACAAGTATGTGAAGGGACGTCTCGTAGCAGAAATCGAATTTGAGAAAACGAAAGGTGAATACATTGGTGAACGTGAGTTTTTTCACTTTGCATCATATTCTGCAGAGTGTATATATGATCCGGATGATTTCTATCAGCGGCACATGGCAAAGGTTGCCTCGCGGTTGAAAACATTTCATGAACATGGTTCAAACTTGCTACTATGTCGCATCAAACATATACATATTCAACTGAATGTGCTTGATTGAGTTATTGAACTGCATAACTCTATCACAAATCATGAAGTCAGGATATAAGCCATCCTCTGTCATTGGTTTCGTTAACTAATCGTGCTTACAACTAAACGCTGGTTGTCATTCTTCAGAGGTGCACGTTCGGACATGATACTGCGGATACATGTGAGACATGAATTCTCTACATTTTATACCTTCATTCATCATGCTGGATTGGTAGTGTATCTGGAGACTAACACATGCATTATGACCACACTAAGCTGAAATGATCTTTGACATGACTGCAAGTCTCGTAGAAGACATCTCATTTGCTGAACACCATTGCATTTTGTATGAGGAAGTTACCTACAGCGTAAAATATCATCGGAAGTGCATTGTAGCCTCCATGTACATGGACTCTTTCCTTTTTAAACGTCAACAGTGAATTTGTGAATGTTGCGCTGCTAGACAATTCAATAGTTGTTAATTGTAACATTAGTTTCGATAGATGCCGTTTGTATTGAAGCACTTTATGTTTAATGTAAACAGGCATTCAGACTCTCCTACGTTGAATACAATTTAAGTAGAACATGCTAGTTTTCTCTATCTGAATTTATAGTGAAACTTAACAGCGATGGCCAATGTGGATGATTTAGATGATGTCAAATCCGGTTTTCAACAATCATGTATTGACAAATTAACAATAACTGCGCATTGCCTCGTGATATACAAACCTTCAGCGGATTGTTTATGGATTCAGTTTTGTGATGCTTTACGTTTGACAGTTGTATGTAAGTAATTCCTTAGAGTTACAATCGCTGTAATGTAAAATCTAAGGTATATAGAATGTAGGCAATAAATACTTAAGTAACAGCCATTCACTCTAAATCAATGTTTAGATCGCTTTCATGATTAAACCATGTCTTAACCAACGAAGTGTTATAAGGGATGGATCATGGCTTATGGAATGGTTATAATTACATCTGTAAATGTTTTATTCAACTATGAATCGAAAGTGTGTCAACCAAATATATATATATATATATATATATATATGTCAATTGGGTCTAAAAGTACGTTTTACTGTTTCGTAACAACACTATCTCACCCTAAACAAGATAGGTTATCATCCCTTGTTGGAGGCATCAAATATCAGTTGAGGCACATGAGACCCATTTATGTTAAATGAAAAAAGACACATTCTTCAAATCGATGTTATTGAATCGCAGTTACATTAATATACACGTTTTCACGAGGAAGATTATATGCAGGAAATAAAGTTCACACAAATCACTACACAAGTTTTCAAGAGGAGCATGTACACTCAGACGCAATGTCACCAAAGTGCGGGAGATGTGCGGTTGTATCACTGTAGAATTGACGTACACTTAGAAAATACTGTCACCACAATGCTGGATTTGAGAACACGAATGCACAACAAAGCAATGGCACTGTACATGCAGATCGAGACGCAGTGCGATGCAGTGATGATAAACGTGTCACACCAATCACAATTTAAATCGGCACTAGGAATGTGTCTTGTAAAATAGTTCAAAAAGCACAAACGTCAACAAATAGCGTGAACGGTTCATATGTCATCGCAAGATGGAGGAAGAGAAAGTTTTCGTTTTTAGGTGGTGGAAGATATTTGTCCGGTAGTATATGAGGGAGTGAGTGGTTGGGACTCAGCCAACAACGTTTGTTGTTTGTTGAGAGCACGCTTTCTAAATGCGCACGTTTGAATTTGATGATTGGTTGATTTTATTATTGTCATATCGACGTAGCTATCCATTTTATCTTGGTATGCTATGCGGCAATTTTCATGGTTAAAATTTTTTACAAGGGAACGTGAAATACCTTTGTCACGTTTGATGGAGTCAGAGGTGTCCCTATATTTCATCGAATGCATTTTAGGCCTGAGCAATATCATTTCTTCTAGAGGACTCCCACCACATTCATCTTTAAAGCATCCCAGTTTTGCCTTGTTCTTAATTGAGTAAAGTGGATGTGTTGATGGATAATTGGAACTATCAAATTTATTTTCAAAATGTTTAAGGATGTCCTTTTCTGGAATTTGCTGTTTCACTGTGACGGCTAGATAAAAGCTATCGGTATCACCACCAACTAGCTCAACCCGAACGTCGCGACGGTTGCGAACGTCTTCCATGGTCTTGCCAAATAATGAATTATTCTTAAATTTGAAATAATCTTTTTCAAATGGGTTTTTGGAGGAAGCACGCTTTTTACTATTAAAATCAATGTAGGGTTTCAGAAAACACTTTTGTGTGAATTGTATGGCTCGATGAACTTTAGCTAGTTGCATGCCCATGTCAAGATAAAATTTTAGAATGCTGTAATGAACAATGTAGTTGCTCTTGTCATACTGTGTTAGCAAAAGTTTGCGACATGGTTTATATTTTCGGCTGCATTGCTGTTCTATTTTCCTATTGTATTCTTCCATATACGGAGAAAACATATCTTCGGTTACATAACCCGATTCGGGTGCTAGTGGTAGGTCAGATGTTTCATCTTTCATACCATCTTGGTAGATGAGATCAACTTCAAATAAGTAACCTACGTCTCCCTCATCATCCAGTTCCAAAATGTGTTGTGGGTTTGAAAAATGTTTTAGTTCGTCTTCACTAATCCATTTGAAATTTGAATGTGGAAGCGGCTTTGATAGCGCACTGCCATATAAATTGTTCTGGTCAATGTACTTCAGATATGTACTATGAATGCCATCCAAAAAATAGTTGACTTTATGTTTATTGACAAAAGTCAGACCATCTCTTATTCCACGTTCAAATAAGTTGTACATTTTGCCATTTTGCAAGAGGTGGATCGTTTCACCGGTCATTTTGAATGCTGACATATAGGACATGGCTGGTAAACTTACAAAATGCACCGCATCTAAAGCATCTTGTACCAGTGTCATTTGATGGAAGGCTTCAAACACGTCAGCTAGAAGGTATACATCCAACTTTAAATAAGCTATCATAAAGTCATTGAATATGTGACAATCAAACTTTTGCCATGCCAATTTGGCATGTTCATAATCCTCGATGCTACATGCTTCACCCGTTAAGTCATTAGTGAATTTATCAATTGATGGAAGGGAAGTTTCCTTTAAAGTGTCCATAGAAGTGAAATAACCATATGGAAATACTCCTTTCCGACGAATGAGGGTGTCGCTGATATTTGGATAGTCTTTCATCATATTTTGTGTGAGTGGAAGTTGGTCTAATTTATTGGCCAAGACTGCCAGAGAAGTCGACATGAATTGATAACTGTCCATAAACTTAATTTCAAAGAAAACTGGCTTCCCCTCAGCCGTTTTATCAACATGAGCTTCAGCCGACATTGACATAAACTTCTCCCGACTTTGTGCAATGACATTCACTGTCCACGATTTTATTTTACCTATCCCATTCCGAATGAGAATATGTGCATCATAAGACTTAAAATTGTGAAAAATGACGGCGAGCGATCTTCTTTTGAGTCTCATACTGATGTTGCATTTATTACACAGTGCTGATCTGAACTTGCCGCTAAGGTGGCAGTGGTCTCTGATTTTCCTATGTTGTTCATCATCGAAGTTAGTCTTGCATTTGGGACATGTCATGCACTGATCAAATTTAAGCCTATCTTGCTCAGTGAAGCACATGGACTTCTTCGTTAGATCAATTTCATAACGTTGGTGGAAACGTGCTTTTCCATCTAAATATTTTAGGAATTCTAATGTACAGTCGTTACCTTGCCATACATGCATCTTATTTAGATTTTTGTAGTAGGGATGCCAAACTTCATAGCATGCAATGGCGGCGGCCTCGTGGTTTTTGGTATCGGGATCAATATAGCACTCTATGTCTGCGTACATTACGCAAATAGGACTCAATTCGCTTCCACAAGGTTTGTACATAAAATTTTTATCTTTTGGCATCACTCCCATTTGGAGTTTGCCACGTGAACGCCACTCATAATGTTGCTCAAATAATGACTTTGATGTAAAGTGTCGTATGCAGCGATCGCAATAAATAATTTTGTCGCTCTTGTATGATTGCAGATGTGAGTACAATCTCTTTATACTTGGAATTCCACAATAATGCCACTGTGGTTGATTTTCATTATACACAAGGAACACATTGACAACTTTCTCATAGGTGCTGGCACGATCATTGTATGGCACTCCTTTCAATCCACTATGCCAGAGATGAACTATGATTTTAATTTTATTCAATTTTTCAAATTGGGCGATGCCTTTAAAATCTATAGTGTTGACATCTAACCCGTCAAACTAAAGCTCATCCTCCCATTCGATGTATTTGCTGACTCGTTGATGGTTCCTATGAATGTCATCATAATGGAGAATAGAGAGGACGGCATACTTAAAACATTGACTGCTACATTGGACATTTATGACTGCTTTCTTTTCAGCCAGTGACTTTGGAAGGGTAAACGCACCCTGACCATTTGAATTTTCACTAAGAGTGACTTTGAAATCGACTGTTTCTACACCATCAAAAATCAAGCCACTCTCTCTTTCATTTTGTTTCTCAAGCTTAGTATTTATGTGTTGGATATGAGACTGAAGCCACTGGTGAATATCTGTGACAGTGTCAGCTTGAGCAGAAGGAATGTGCAACCTAATGACATCCCACACTTCACCAGTGCTATAATCTATTTTATTGTAACGCACTGTAACATATATGAGAGCCTTCACTAGAAATTGATGGAGGGTTGCAAACATTTGCTGAATTAATGACAAATTCTCACTAAGAAATGATCCTATGTCTGATACTCCCTCAGTTGACTCTATCCTATAATCGCGCACAAGGCTCTCGAGGGAGAACTTGCGCAGCTGGAGAGTAACAACGTTCTGTTGATAGTGCTCCATGGAATGTGTGTGTAAAAGTGTGTGTGAAGAGAGAATAAAATGACTTGGGAAAGTTTTGTGACAGGAAGAGCAGCTGAAGCCGATGAGCTGTGAGCGATTCTCTCTACTTGTCGACGTCGGTGGTTTCCTCACCATTCCACAAGAGCCGCAATCCGTATGCCGCTGCAAGTTGTAGATGGTGTGAAACGTTTTCCCACATGCTTCACACTTAGGTTTCTGATCAGCTTGCAGTTCGATTCTGTCACAATTACTTGTTGACCCAATTGCTTGTTGTTGTTCATATTGCTTGTTGGGCGCACTTCCACAGGTCATCAACGGCGACTTCTTCTCTTCCCTGCATGCGTCACGTCGTTGATGTCGCTTTAGACTTGAAGGCGTAGCAAAATGATTGTAGCATGTTGGACATGTGGAGTCAGAAGTCCTTGCTGCCTTCTTCGCTGCCTCGCACACAGCATTTCTAAGATGCCTTCTGAGCGTGGCCTCGTCGAAGAACGCCTTCCTACAGCGGCTGCAGGTTGACTTTTTCACCTCACTCTGATTCTCCTGGCTGTAGTTCTGTCACTGAGTCAGTATGTCTTCACTTGAATCAGCTCCTTCACTCTGTATTCCATCGTTTTCCTCCTCAGCATTTAGCAATTCTTCCACTTCCTTAGCCGAGATGAGATGAAGATCGCGTAGTGATGTTGGTGGAATGATAGAGAGGTCATTTTCCGGCAGTATGTTTGTCATATCTGCAAAAAAGATAAATGAATTAGTCATATGAAAT
This sequence comes from Prostheceraeus crozeri, assembly GCA_907163375.1. NCBI lineage: Eukaryota > Metazoa > Platyhelminthes > Polycladida > Euryleptidae > Prostheceraeus > Prostheceraeus crozeri. The sequence goes on from CAJQUW010017062.1 coordinate 31,028, forward strand.
TCATTTTACTTAGCTTAGCAACCCCGCTTCCCACAAACGTGTACTCACCCTCTAATAAATTCAACTCTGGTTCAGTGGAGGGATGCGATGGCGGTAGGAGAGAAACATCGGCGGAGAGTGAAAGGGTTCGCGGCTTTGGCATTGGAGGGATGAGTTGACGAGGAGCAGGTGTAGGAGCATGCAATGACGGACGATGTTGGGCGACTATTATTCCCGAAGTGAATGGGTGAGAGGGTAGGGCCGGATAATCTTCCTCATATTTCCGCCTCACAGCTTCTTCCAAATTCGCCTTCTTGCTCAAATCTGTAGAGAAATTGATAGAGATCAATCGCATGAACTACTGTTATTGAATTCTAGTAAGAATCATCATTCACACAAACTTACACATTCCAAGTCGCACATATGCTCGATCGAGTACCCCTTCAGGGACAGACTCCTTGTTCATAATGCGCTGCTTCACCGAAAAGGAATGGAACCGCTACATTGAAATTTACGAATATGAGTTCGGATAAAAAAAATGAATAAAATATGGAGACACTAAGGTCTTGATTCACAAGGACAGGACTCCTGTGGTGTTAAGTTATGAGCAATACTTCCTACATTCAACACACATTCTAGCCTAATGACGTTAGTCATAAAGTTAGTCAACTTACATTGCTGAATGAACCTTTCCTCCAACTTCGCAGAGACGCGGTAACGTTCGATTTCTCCATAAAATTCCTTGTCGGACAGCCGATTGTAGATACTTGTAATATTTCAATCACTGAAAAGGAAATATGAAGTTTCATGCACCCAGTCAACTTTAATCATGTGAATAAACATTCAACCAAGTAATTCTACGTTTCACTCCACTCCATATCATAAAGACTAACCTTTGTCGAATGGCTAAAGTACTCTGACCTGGCGAGAGAAAGCGTCACGTTGAGTATGAAGTCGAACGCCCAACATGAGCAACGGCTCTGAGGTTTCGGTCTAACAAACAACGAACAACCCGTGCAACGCAATCCCTCTACGGCAGCACCCGCCGTCCCGAAGGAACGCTCGAGCAAAGGAGGTATTACAGCGATGATATGTTTTATGAGCAGAAGATATGATAGCAAGAGACTATTCAACTTGATAGCAAGTCAAAACAACCTGATAGCAGGAGCTCACCGACACTCACCTTGTGAAAGATAAATGTGACAAGCAAAGTTGGTGCACTGCCTTTTATAAGATTTTCCTAAGCGGTGAATGGATGAGACATCTCGTCCAATCACAGACGAGCTAGAGTTCCCGATGTGCGCACGCACATTTGTAACGCGTTATTGAAATCGTCCTAGATAAAATGATGTTTTGCAATAGACTCAAGCATGGCACCTGAAGTCAATACATTGAAACATGATGATTGTACGATTCGTTGTCATCAAGAGAGCTTCGGAGGCTTAATACAAGATTACATCCTTGAGTTTCAAAGGGAGGAGACAGAATTGGAAGCATGTTTAGACTACACACGAGAAATATTTACGGAGTTGATATCTTATTTCAAAGACAGTCTCATCAAGGCTCACTTAATTGCACATGACAATTCATTCATTTTCCACAAGGTGAAGTATCGGAAAGTGTTGACTTTCAATTTCGTTCCTATGGACAAGAATATGTTACTGATGCCTCTGATTTTTATACACGACATCTCCAGAAGATTATTTCTCGGATGGACAACTTTCATGGTTACGGCGATCATTTGCTTCTGAATAAAATAAACCATATTGTCATTGCTATTAGTAAAGTGGGTTTCAATGATGTTAAATCAAAGACCAAATAAAGTATTTTTTCATGACACTTGTGTTGTGCTAAACTTTCTAGTGCTGTTGTGAACACTGTTTTCATATAACATTCTAAACTCTTGGTCTCACTGCAGTAGAAAACTGCTTTTAGTAAACCTGATGAAGCTAATCTAGCAGTCATGAAGTTTGAATTTTCTAATAGGGAAACATTTGGCAACTGTCTCCAATAAAACTTTCTAACACTGTGAAAGTAAGTTACAAGACAATCTACACTGTGCAGTAAAACCTTTTCGATAAAACGTTCTAGTGCTGTGATGAGTTCGCTCAGTCATAAAACTTCAATGATCAACCATTCTAACTATACATCAACCTGTGTTGCAGTAAAACGTTTGTACAACATGATAAAGTTTCTGGCTAGACCTACGAATAAACGTCATGATCAAACTTTATTTTCTCAAAAGAGTGTCGGGTAATATTATTTGACTACACTAACTTTGCTTTTACAAACCATGATAAAGTTTCTGACTAGACTTACGAATAAACGTCATGATCAAGCTTTACTTTTACAAACGTGTGTCACGGTAAACTATTTGACTAAACTTTGCTTTTGCAAACCATGATACAGTTTCTGACGACACTGACAAGAGCTTGTTCACTAGCGAAGAGAGAAATCTGTGATGTGTTGCGTGTGGCGCATGAATGTCCTCCCGTTTCATCCCTTCATCATTACGTCTCCGTGATAGAGACAGTTCTTAAAAGAACTGATGGTTCATTCTCGCATGGTTGACCAACTGTCGGGAGACAAGTGCAATGGAGATTTTATGAGGTAACCTGTGGCAGATAGCTAAATGTCGCCCTGGCGGTCAGAGTACAACGTTGAGACGAAAGGCAACCACTTGGAAACATGAAGCAGAGAGGTTTCACAAGGATTACCATTGCCCACGTCCCGTGCAGTACTCATCGCTTCGGACTTCACCGCTGTCTCGAAAGAACGCCCACCTACAGGAAGTATGACACCGAAAATCTCCGTGACTTGCACCGTCCATGACTTGATCGCCAGACATGAAAACCGGTGGAGTTATTTGCAGGAGGTTGGTAAGACGTTGCTTTGATCAGCTTGATAGCAAGCCGTAGAGAGCTTGATTCACCAGCGTTTTGCAATGAAGATGTTTAGAGGCCACCCATGACAAGATAGCTAAGACTCAACCGATTGGCGTTCAAAGTGCTACGTTGAGAACTGTGTCAAATGCCCAACATGAGACATGAGTTGCCCCAGCGGTTTCGGTCTAAACTATGACACACTCCCTTGCCACACTTATCACTACGGCATCGTCCGCCGTCCCGAAGGAACACCCTGTCAGTGGAATATTACAGCAAAACTCTCCGTGTCTTGCTCGCTTTCAGTGAAAAGCTGCTTGTAACATGAGAAGACTGGCTCAGACATCATTAAAAATCCTCTAGTTGACTTCAGCAGGGTCGAAAACCCCAGAAAACCTCCAAAACTAGTGAATTTAAATTTTTCAACTTTTTAGCACTACTTATGAAATTTTATAAGTAGTCTATCACTTAGGGCAGGTCAATAGCGACCGAACCTTTTTGAATCAAGTCAAACGGACTTGTAGAAGCAAAGTTACAAGCCTTTAAAGTTTTGGAGTCTTTTATGGCCTGGAGACGAAGGCCATCTCCTGGCGAACCTCTAAGTCTGACGCCTTAGCTGACTTCAGCAATGAAATTTTCTAAGTCGGTTTCTTACAGAAACCCGGTTTTTCAGATTTCCAATGCTATCATCGGAGCTCCGGAGTTCACCTACCCCAACCCAGTCGGGAGGAGAACGGATTTCCACAAGCAGAGTTTCCACTTATATAGTGTGTGGCGATCAGCTGATGACGTAATACCCATCATCCAGAAACTTAAAACATGTCTATCTCCGGTTCTAGTGCTCCGATTGAGCTGGAAATTCACCATATCCAGGTAGAATTAGATGCTGAATCCAAATCTGCCCTCCATTTTCCCATCCGATGATTCGTTTTGGCTCTACATCCTACAGCCATCGCAAAAATTCTGAGTCGTTTTTCGGAAAAAGGATGAAAATTTTTTCTCTCCGATGGCTTTCAAATTTACCATGCCGAAGCAGAATTTGACGCTGATTCCAAATTTGGTCTCTGATTTCCCGTCCGAGGCTTGCTTCATCCGCTAGAGCGATTTTCATAAACATTCAAACTCTGTCGTTTTTTCATCAATGTCCAAATTTCAATAAATTCTCACCTCTAAACGACGGCAGATACGAACAAGCCATGTTTTTCACTGAATGTGTCTCACTCCCAGCTTTCAAACGAGCTATTGTACGACTTTCTCCGATGTCTACAACCAAAGTTGGAAGATCGTTGCCGTAGGGGGGGGACGTCCTCAAAACTTTTTCTCTCCGATGTCGCTGGAAAGAAGTTCCTAGACCCAACATTGACCAAAACGTCCGAATTTGCACTCCATTTTCCCATCCGAGGCCTCCTTCCTGTCGAAAAATGGACTTTCTCATCCGAAAACATCCAAAACCTGACTTTTCCAACTCTGACGTTTTCCTGCCATTTTCCTCCCTAAACCCAGAAAAAGTGGTCCAAACTGAGCTTTCCACTGCATTTTTCTCACTCTTAGCTTTCAAATGAGCTATTGCACGACTTTCTACGATTTCTAACACCAAAGTTGGAAGTTTGGTAGGAGGGGGGGGGGGAGGTCTTCAAAACTTTTTCTGTCCGATGTCGCTGGAAACATCCTTCCTAACCCAACATTTCACGTAGAGTCCGAGTCTGGCCTCCGTTTTCCCATCTGAGGCCTCCTTCCTGTCGGAAAATGGACTTTCTCATCCCAAAACATCCAAAACCCACCTTTTTCTAACTCTGGCGGTTTTCAGAGATTCCACCCCTTGCCTCATAGGAGAACTCCTCCTTCCTTCCTCTTGCAGTCAAAAGTTGGGCACACCGTGGACAAACACGTCCACTTCTGTACGACATGCCTCAAAACATGACCCACTTTGGATAAACTCTGCTTGTCAGCTTCTCTCTCCTACCTGCACCGGACTGTCTTTCCAACTCCACTCCCTCCTACCGCCTTCTCTCCAACTTTCCGCCTGCACCGGTCTCTCCTTTGGTCTGCTTACCATCACATACTCGGCCACCTCCCGACATCCTTTTCGACCTTCCATCCACAACCTTCCAGCCAAATCCCTATCCTACTACACCTAAAGAGGTCAAAACACGATCCTAGTGGACTTAAACAGGACACATACGATCTTCCGCGACTCAAAAGGGCCAAAATCCGAACCGCTGCGCCTCAAAAGGGCCAAAATCCGAACCACTGCGCCTCAAAAGGCCGAAATCCGAACCGCTGTGCTTCAAATCGAGCGGAGGGCCGAAATCCGAACCGCTGTGCTTCAAATCGAGCAGAGGGCCGAAATCCGAACCGCTGTGCTTCAAATAGGGCCGAATACCGACCCGCTGTGCTTCAAATGGGGCCGAAATCCGAACCGCTGTGCTTCAAATTGAGCAGAGGGCCGAAATCCGAACCGCTGTGCTTCAAATAGGGCCGAAATCCGAACCGCTGTGCTTCAAATCGAGCAGAGGGCCGAAATCCGAACCGGGTGTGCCTCAAGTGAAAAAAATCTAACTACTTGTTTATCCAATGAAATCGAAAGAAAAATCAATGGGCACTAATTCGGCGCTATGAACTTCGTGCCTACTCGTGCCTTGTGTTGGTTAGAATTGATGCCTAAATTTCGTGCCTAATTCAAGCGAAATTTCGTGCCCTAGAGTTTACAGTGTAGTTTGCGGGAGTAGCAGGGGGACCAAATTTGCCCACTCCCCACTGAGGCGCGCTCAGAAAAGCATTATATCCTGAATGCTATAAATGCAAGTTGCATCTTATCAAACTAAATCGATTTAGATTTTTCGACGTTGAGAATTTATGACGTTCAGCTTAACTGGCAGCATTATCCACTTCTGTATTCTCATGAGTATGCATGCATCGTAACAGGAAATATTAAGGTCATTGGATGGTCAGAATTCAAACTACGAAGTTTACTGATTTCTCAAGAGACATTCTAAGCAACTCCCATTGTTAAGTTGACAAATGCGGTCATTAATAATAGATAAAGACAATGAATCCAACATGCCAAGTATATAGTTCAAAATAAATTGGAAACTTTTGGAAAACAGTGTTCCTTGTTTGCAGACATCTTCTCATTAAATTCTTTTCATTCTCCTCAACCAAAGACCAATTTCATCAACTATTCTGAATATGATGAAGTCAGCCTTCGTCCTTATCGTGCTCCTCGTCAGCATGATTTGCACTGTGACCTCATCAAATGCCTGTCCAAGTCCTTATTCACTCACTCACCCGTCTGCTTGTACTGGAACGCGAGCATCAAAGTCAGCTGGTGCGACTCTCAACGTTTCTGTCGGAAATTCAACGGACAACTGGTAACAGGTCAAAACGCCATCAATCTCAATTGGAAGAACTTAGGAGTTGGTCATTACTTTATCGGAATGACCGACACTCTGAATGAGAGAGGATCGAATCGTGATGGTTGGAGATGGACGGATGGCAGCGTCACACCGAGCTCAAGCGAGTTGGCCTGGTTTTCTAATCAACCTGGGCATCCCAATAAGAGTCAAGACTACGCCGTACAGATGCATGATTTTGGTCAATTTGGAGACGTTGACAAATTCGAAAGCGATCCATACTGGCGACCGATCCCCATGTGCAAACCAAGGAATGGATTGACTCCCTCATGGTCAACTCAGCGGTCCCACCAATTCCAAGAGGTTCCAGTTTCTGTGTTCTCTGACCCCAATGACTACGCAGGAGAAGGAGGATGCACACGTGATGTTACAAACAAGGACGAAGTATTGGATTGCGCTGCTGAATGCTCGGAAGAAGAATATGACTGGTGTGTTGCTTTCTATCATCATGCTGGCTCTGGATTGTGCAAGCTCGTGCTGTATACTGACCAGAGCGTGGATGTGGAAGCTGCAGTTGGATGGAAGAAGTTCGTGAGGCAATAAGAGGTGAACTGTGATTTCACTTGAATTATATGCCGACATGTTGAGGATCGTGGTCGAAACATTT